>SJYA01000748.1:2140881-2199179 GCA_006410615.1 Neotragus moschatus
GAAACTCCAGTACTTTGGCCACCTCATACGAAGAATTGACTCATTGGAAAAGACTCTGATGCTGGGAGGGATTGGGGGCAGGAGGAGAAGGGGACGACTGAGGATGAGATGGCTGGATGGCATCACTGACTCGATGGACGTGAGTCTGAGTGAACTCCGGGAGTTGGTGATGGACAGGGAGGCCTGGTGTGCTGCGATTCATGGGGTCGCAAAAAGTCAGATACTACTGAGCGACTGAACTGAACTGATGTACCCAACAGAGGAGCACCTCAATACCTAGGAAAAACACTAACACACATAAAAAGAGAAACTGACAGTAACACAAGAATAGTAGAAGACTTTAACACCCCACTCACTCCAATGGACAGATCATCGAAACAGAAAATTAAGAAGCAAATATAAGTCTTAAATGACCCACTAGAGGAGATGGATCTTACTGATATCTTCAGGACATTCCATCCAAATGGAGAAGAATACACGTTTTTCTCAAGGGCACATGGAACATTCTCTAGGATAGACCACATCTTGGGTCACAAATCAAACCTCAGAAAATTTAAGGAAATTGAAATCACATCAAGCATGTTTCTGACCACAATGCTATGAGACTAGATATAAATTATAAGAAAAATCTGTAAGAAACACAAAGACATGGAGATTAAACAGCACATTTACCAACAGGATACTGAAGAAATCAAAAGGGAAATGAAAAAAATCACTAGAAATAAATGACAATGAAAACATGACAACTCAAAACCTATGGGATGCAGCAAAAGCAGTTCTAAGAAGAAAGTTTATAGCAGCACAATCCTTCCTCAAGAAACAAGAAAAACACTGAAAAGAAAACCTAACTTTACAGATAAAACAACTGGAAAAAGAAGGAAAAAAACCTCAAAATTAGTAGAAGGAAAATAATCATGATGATCTGAGCAGTAATAAATGAAAAAGAAATGAAAGAAACAATAGAAAAGATTAATAATACTAAAAACTGGTTCTTTGAGAAGATAAAATTGACAGACCTTTAGCCAGACTCATCAAGAACAAAAGAGAGAAAAATTAAATCAACAGAATTAGAAATGAAAAAGGAGCGCTTACAACAGACAATGCAGAAATACAAAGGATTATAAGAGACTATTGTGAACAACTATAGGACAATAAAATGGATAACCTGGAAGAAATGGACAGATAGTTAGAAAATAGTTGGTTCAATCTTCTAAGACTGAACTGGGAAGATATAGAAATTATGAACAAACCAATCACAAGCACTGAAATTGAAGCTGTGATAAAAATCTCCCAAAAAACAAAACCCCAGGACCAGATGGCTTCACAGAATAGTTCTATCAAACATTTAGAGAAGAGCTAATGCTTATCCTTCTAATACTCTTTCAAAAGAATTGCAGAAGAAGGAATACTTCCAAACTCATTCTATGAGGCCATCATCACCCTGATACCAAAACCAGACAAAAGACAACACAAAAAGAAAACTACAGATCAATATCACTGATGAACATAGATGGAAAAACCCTCAACAAAAGTTTAGCAAACTGAATTCAGTAACACATCAAAAGGTTCATACACCATGATCAAGTTGGGTTTATTCCAAGGATGCAAGGATTCTTCAGTATACGCAAAGCAATCAATATGATATACCATTTCAACAAATTGAAAGATAAAAAACATATGACCCAAGATAAGGTGTCCATAGGTGTGTGGATTCATCTCTGGGCTTTCTATTTTGTTTCATTGATCTATATTTCTGTCTTTGTGCCAGTACCATACTGTCTTGATGACTGTGGCTCTGTAGTAGAGGTTAAAGTCAGGCAAGTTGATTCCTCCAGTTTCATTCTTTTTTCTCAAGATTGCTTTGGCTATTCGAGGTTTTTTGTATTTCCATACAAATCTTGAAATTATTTGTTCTAGTTCTGTGAAAAATACCTCTGGTAGCTTGATAGGGATTGCATTGAATCTGTAGATTGCTTTGGGTAGTATACTCATTTTCACTATATTGATTCTTCTGATCCATGAACATGGTATATTTCTCCATCTATTAGTGTCCTCTTTGATTTCTTTCATCAATGTTTTATAGTTTTCTATATATAGGTCTTTAGTTTCTTTAGGTAGATATATTCCTAAGTTTTTTATTCTTTTTGTTGCAATAGGGAATGGAATTGTTTCCTTAATTTCTTTTTCTACTTTCTCATTATTACTGTATAGGAATGCAAGGGATTTCTGTGTGTTGATTTTGTATCCTGCAACTTTACTATATTCATTGATTAGTAATTTTCTGGTGGAATCTTTAGAGTTTTCTATGTAGAGGATCATGTCATCTGCAAACAGTGAGAGTTTTACTTCTTCTTTTCCAATTTGGATTCCTTTTATTTCTTTTTCTGCTCTAATTGCTGTGGCCAAAACTTCCAGAACTATGTTGAATAGTAGCGGTGAAAGTGGGCACCAAAGCTGTGGTACACATACACAATGGAGTACTACTCAGCCATTAAAAAGAATACATTAGAATCAGTTCTAACGAGATGGATGAAACTGGAGCCGATTATACACAGTGAAGTAAGACAGAAAGAAAAACACCAATACAGTATACTAACATATATGGAATTTAGAAAGATTGTATTGATAACCCTGTATGTGAGACAGCAAAAGAGACACAGATGTATAGAACGAACTTTTGGACTTTGAGGGAGAGGGAGAGGGTGGAATGATTTGGGAGAATGGCACTGAAACATGTATTCTATCATGTAAATAGTGAATCTCCAGTCTATGTTTGACACAGGATTGTAGAGCTCAGTTACTTGTACTTTCCCCCACAGAGGTAGGGAAACTGGGAAATATACCTTGAGCAGTGTGCCCACAATGAAAATGGGAGGTGATTTAGTTAATATGCAGCTGCACAGAGGATGCAAGTAACATATGGTTTAAAAAATGATTTATCTCAAGCCTACTCTCTGAGAGCAAAGGTGAACAATTTTAATAAAACTAAACAGTAAAATCTGAAGTTTATAAAGATTACAAATTTATCTTTGGTGGTCACTCTCATATAAAATAAATGCGTTGGTTTTCCTAGATACTAAGTTAATTTCAGCTTTAGTTGCATTTACTTTTCCAAGCAGAATATTATGTGTTGTTGATACAGCAAATAATGTAGGCCCATGGCTTATAATGTGTTGTTTTCCTTAGCTGTTTTAGATTAAAGGTTCAAATATCACAGCCATCTAGGTAATCTCAAAAAAGAATGTTGATGAAAGAAAACTAACTTAACAAAATATAATTTAATTTAAACTTGGACATAGTTTCAAAGTGTGATACTAGAAAATTGAAAGATATTAAGCATTTTACTAAGGGGTTGGTGGGATATTTAATTAAAGTGCCACCTCAGACACTTTGCATTTGCTTAACCTTATGTAAGTTACTTCTTCTTTTTTTAATATTTAAATATTTAATTATTTATTCTTGGCTGCGTTGGATCTTAGTTGAGACACACAGAATCTTTGTTATGGCATGTGGGATCTTTTATTATGGTGCACAGACTCAGTAGTTATGGAGGGAGATTGTGGGATCTTAGTTCCTTTAGTTTGAGAAATTGAACCCAAGTCACCTGCATTTGAAGGTGGACTCTTAATCACTGGACCACCAGAGAAGTCCCATTACTTATTATTCTGAGACTTAGTTTCTATATCTTTGAAGTATGGAAGGGTTTGAGAATTTGGATTAATTAATTCTTAACTCCCTTTCTAACTAAAGGTTTGAACAGTGAAAGTAAAGTCGCTCAGTTGTGTCTGACTCTTTGCAACCCCATGGATTAAACAGTCCATGGAATTCTCCTGGCCAGAATACTGGAGTGGGTATCGGTAGCTATTCCCTTCTCCAGGGATCGAATGCAGGCGGAGTCTTTACCAGCTCAGCTACCAGGGAAAGTTTGAAAGGTATTTCAGAATAAAGGAAGGCTTTAAATGTCATGTGTACTGAAGAGTATACTGGAAACTTCTCTTTTGTTAGGCAGGACTAAACCAGAAATATTTCAGGTACCTTGGTACCTGCAGAATTTCCTTTCTGGTAAAGGAGATGGAGTTAATAGAAGCATAATAAGATAATTAATATTCTATATCTGTAAAGTACTTAGCATAGTGCCTGATACAAAAAGAGAGCTTAAAAAGTTAATTAACTTTAGCTATTAGAAAATCATTTGAGAACCTTCATGAGCCTCAAATTCAAAAACTTGTTATGACGTCACCTAAAAAAATCCCTCTCAGTCACTCACAATTTGGACTACAGCTTTACATATAAAATACATCCCAGTGAGTTAGGTTGCTATATTTAACTACTTCTCCTTCTCTCTCCCTATTGCTTACTCCTTTTTCCTTTCTTTCCCTCCATCTGTCCTGTAAATCCACAGTTATGAACTAAACCTAGATAGTCTGCTTTCAGAGCCGAGCTTCCAGCCTACTGTTCTGTGCTGATTCTTTTGACTACCTTTCACAGTGCCTTGCACGTAGACACTCTGTAAATGTTGGTTGATGCTAAAGTACAGTTTTTGGCTTTTTTCTTTTCCCTATTTTAAAATTTTGTAAATTTCAGAATCTTCCATTTATCCTTATTAATGTCATAAGTATTTTTATTGCATATGTGTGCTTGCTAATGTAGATTTTATTTATTCAACCAACATTTTATTTCTTTTGGTTACTCATAAGAGTTATCAGTGAACCCTCCATTTCTCTTACACACAATCCTATCAGTGACCAAATCTTGTTTTCTCTCTTCTTTGCAGCTCTCAGGTCTGTCCTGTTTCTCCATCTCCATCACCAGGATCCTAGTTAAAGCTGCCAATATCATGTCCTTGAACGCATAGTTCAGTTCAGTTCAGTTCAATCGCTCAGTCATGTCCGACTCTTTGTGAACCCATGGACTGCAGCACGTCAGGCCTCCCTGTCCATCACCAACTCCTGGAGTTTACTCAAACTCATGTCCACTGAGTTGGTGATGCCATTCAACCATCTCATCTTCTGTTGTCCCCTTCTCCTCCTGCCTTCATTCTTTCCCAGCATCAGGGTCTTTTCAAATGAGTCAGTTCTTCGTGTCAGGTGGCCAAAGTACTGGACCTATAGAGTAGTCTCCTAACACATCTCCTCACATCATTCTTGACCATCTCAACACAGTCCATTTTTCTTGCAGCAAAATCATCAAAGGGAAAATGCAAGTGAATTTTAGCCATTCTGTTGAGTATTAGTTGAGTTCAAGTGTAGAGATTATAATAAAGACAATTGTGACTTACGCAATGGTCACAGTTAGGAGGACTGATAGGAGATAATAAGGAACATAAAGATAGACTTCAGAAGTTGTCCTTCATACCTCAGATTGAAGGATCAAGGGGAAGAAGATACATTATCAAAGCTCACTGTGAGCTAGCCTAAGAAAGAAGCTACACACAGCATGAACTGTAATTATGGAGAGACAGGATGCCACCAGTGATACTGTGGTAAAACACGGAGGAAGTACCTTGATTTTCATTTCTTCTTCAGTCTCAATTCTCCTGTCATTGTTTCCTATGGGTCAGATCTAACTGGAAACAAGAGGTCAAGGAGCCTGAGTAATTTAGTTTGCAAGGGTCAGCCTAAAGGTGACAGAGTTGGACAGATAATATGGAGACTAACCAGTACACTCTAAGACCAAATCCTTGATCTGATAGGCAGAATTCTACAAAATCTGATCCTTTTTAGCCTGATCAAGCACATCCTTGGCCACTTTCCTCATATTTCACTGAGCCGTATTTGGATTTTTCATTTTTTTGAATATACTGTGCTTGCTCCCACCTCAGTGCCTTTGACATGCTCTTCTCTCTCTCTGGTGAGCTCTTATGGAATTTTTCACTGCATTAAATCTTAATCGTCTTTCAGAGCTCATTTCAAAAGACACATCCTGAAATAAGTCTTGCCTGATTCTCCAGACTAGTTCAGATCTCAGTGAAATATGTCTGATTGCATCCTGCTCTTCTTCTTTGTAGTGCCTATCATTCTAATTAGATACTAACTCATTTTTAATTAAGAAAATGTTGGTAGTCCTTGTTATCAACATAGAGATTTTGTTTTACTTGTTCGCTATTGATTTTCCAATGCCTTGTGCAGCTTTCTGCACATAGTAGGCACTCAATAAACATGATTGTTTGAAGTAATGAACAAACTAATTTTTCATGGTTCATTCAAAAATGCAAAATTTTATGTGTGTCTATTTAACTTAATATCAAACCACAAATGAAATATGGGAGAGTAATCTTGAACTAGTTTTCTTCTGTTGTATCTATTACTGTACTGTTTTGTTTATTTGTGTGTGCTCAGTCCCTAAGTCTTGTCCAGTTTTTGTGACTCCATGGACTGTAGCCCTCCAGACTCTTCTGTTCCTGAAATTTTCCAGAGAGCAATACTACAGTGAGTTGCCATTTCCTATTCCAGGGGATTTTCCTGACCCAGGAATTAAACCCACACCTCCTTCATTGGCAAGGTGGATTGTTCACCATTGTACCACCTGAGAAGCCCCTCTGTTTATTTAGAAGACTGAAAAAAAGAGGTGACTTGTACTTCTTTCCTGCCTGTAAGGATTGATTCAAATAATTACTTTTTATAAAGTCAAAGTGTAGCAGAGTGCTTGGGAGGTTACTATCTACAAGGGCAGAATTGTGATAGACTGTACTCTAGATTTTATTGCTGTACCTTTCCCAGTTCCTCACTATTGTGCACCCCTTTCCCCTAGTGTTTTGTATAAGATCTTTAGGGGGGAAAAGCCATTTTCATTCATCCCTTGCCACCAAATATCCCTGTCCCTCACCAGCTCCAGATTATTTGTACCAACAAAATACATGAAGAAAGGGAGGGTTTCCTGGGATAGAGGTACATTAAAACCATGTTTTTCAACAAAATGCATCATGCAAGAATTTCAGTATCTCATGCGGTGTGCAAATATTAAACATTATTATTTAAAGACTATTTTAAGAGTTTATTTTTGGTATTTTTATAGACATAATGAGTTATGTTGTTTTAGAACTTAATTTATGTTGGAGATTGTGGCTAAAAATACTGACAAATTCTGTCTATATTCATTTGCTTTTCACATCACAAACTAATTTTTACACCATGGTTACAACTTCAATGGCAGCTTGGAGATGAGTGTGCCCCTACATATTTTTTCCTACTAATCTTTTTGCACATGACTTTTTTTTTTTTTTGTGATACTTTCGTTAACCGGAGGCATGATTTCAGTAAAGCTCAATAAAAATGTTAATGTGCCACCTGGTTCAAAGTTGCTATTGTTTTTCAAAGTTTAGTTTGTGGTTTCAAATTGGCTCTCTCTAAGGGTAAGTCAAAGAATTGTCAATTCAAAGGATAAGTCAATTCAAATTGACTCTCTAAGGATATAAATCAAAGAGCTGGAAGGGACTTTATAGTCATTGATTCCATTATTGCCTTAGACCTGTACAAGCCAAACTTACCTAAATTGACACTTTCATTTGAATCTCTTCTGAAGACAGAGTGACCACAGCCTTACCTGGGTTGAAGTACTTAATTGCTCATACAGTGGATATAATGTTCTGTCTTAAGAGTGTGAACACTGCTTCACCCCTTTGTTGATAATTAAATCAAATTCCTTTTCAGTTTTTGGCAGGTGTTTACTAGTCTCTATCCTTCATGAACTTGAAAGCATTTATATAATCCTTTGGTCTACTCTTTGCAAGATTAAAAAATAGAGGGGAAAAAAACCAGAGATTCTTATAGAACCTGTTTTCCTATTTATTTTCTCACGTTTCTTTTAGTATCTTCATAATTTTAGATACTGAAAGAAAATCTGAAGTTATTTATCTTAAAGTCAAGAAGAGGAGGCTTCTTCCTTCCAGTTCATTTAAAAAATCTGTCAAGTACACAGTTCATTCAGACCCAACACTCTAGAAATTAAAAGAACAGTGTTGAACAAGAGAGAGCCTCTAACCTGTGAGGGCAAACTGTCCTATTGGGGCAGCAGAGGAAGCAGGCAATGTAGTGAGATGCTAAGTGGGTTTGTGGGGGCATACAGAAAGGGATATCCAGTAATGGCCTTAGGCTATTAAAGCGGTGAGGCACCTGTGTTATCTTGATGCCATATTTTCTTCATGTAGTTTAGAAATGGCTCAAAATAGAGGAGAACTGCAACTTTAGTGGTATGTGCAGTTAAACAGAGAAACAAGCAAAACTTTGATTTGTGCTGTGGCAGTCTCCATAAGCAGCCTTTTGAAGAAATGTACTTCAGTTTTCTGATTACTCACCCAACTCTACATAAACCTTTGGGAGACAGGAAAAATATGTCAGGTCTTATTCTAGTACAAATGCAAATATAATCCCTAAACTAAAAAGTTTTAAGGTAGGAGAATTAATCAAATTTCAAAACATAATATACTTTTCCAATATTTACTCTTTACAAAAGAAGATGAATGTATTTGGTTTTCTTTTTACTTCATGATTCCTCAACTTGTAGATGATTATATATATGTACACACACATACTTATTTTGTTAATGGTGTTGACTGCCGAATAATCACTGTATGTTCAACTTTTCACCTTGTGAATATAATCTTTAATTTATTCTATTGTTTTACTGAACAGAAAACCAATTTTTTAGCCCTTAGTTAAGTGATAAATTTTTATTATGGCAATATGTATGTGTGTCCATAGGTTCAAATTTTCGCAAGATAGACCTGACTTTCACTTGTGTTTCTAGCATAATTAAATAGCTCCTCTTTTCATGCTTATACATATCCTAGATTGAATGATAAATTATGCGGTTGCCTTCCATATGGTGAATTTGAAGCCAGCTGAACTTACGAGAGGATAAGGAAATAGTCAGCATAAAGCAATAATATGAGCATTTAAAGCTACCTTTTGGAATTGGTAAAAATCACACATCTCTTTCTTTTTCCTAAATAGATCTGATGTTTTTTTCTTGGCTTGGGACTTAATTTCTGATTGTATTTAAGTGATGTGGGAGGGAGATGATGGTGGTATTGAGGGTCTGGGTTTCTGTAAGTAATACATATAAAAGATAATCTATAAACATATTATCTGGCTCTATTTGAACAAAATAATTTAGGATGACAACATCCAACAAATTGTTTGTGAAATTTATTTTTCATGCTAACTAAATTTATTTGTATTTCTGTATTATTAATACTATGCTTTTCTGAATTGCCTATGTATAACTTCACCCTCTATCAAAATATCAACACACAGATTTCTAATGTAATATAATAATTGCACTATTTTAATTTTTTAAACACAAAAATTTTGTAGATACTGCATATTTCTCAAAGTTACTGTCATATCTGGAAAAGGCCTAAAATTTCTTTTGTTTTAGGTATACATGTATTTTTTAAAAAATTTAATTTATTTTTTATTGAAGGATAATTGCTTTACAGAATTTTGTTTTCTGTCAAACCTCAACATGAATCTCCATAGGTATATACATTTAGCCCCTTCCTCCTGAACCCCCTTCCTATCTACATTGTTTTAATTATGTTTGTGTGTGCTCAGTTGCTCAGCTGTGTGATACGTTTATGTATAATATATAGGCTTATGTGTGTGTGTGTGTGTGTGTGTGTGTGTNATCACAAACTAATTTTTACACCATGGTTACAACTTCAATGGCAGCTTGGAGATGAGTGTGCCCCTACATATTTTTTCCTACTAATCTTTTTGCACATGACTTTTTTTTTTTTTTGTGATACTTTCGTTAACCGGAGGCATGATTTCAGTAAAGCTCAATAAAAATGTTAATGTGCCACCTGGTTCAAAGTTGCTATTGTTTTTCAAAGTTTAGTTTGTGGTTTCAAATTGGCTCTCTCTAAGGGTAAGTCAAAGAATTGTCAATTCAAAGGATAAGTCAATTCAAATTGACTCTCTAAGGATATAAATCAAAGAGCTGGAAGGGACTTTATAGTCATTGATTCCATTATTGCCTTAGACCTGTACAAGCCAAACTTACCTAAATTGACACTTTCATTTGAATCTCTTCTGAAGACAGAGTGACCACAGCCTTACCTGGGTTGAAGTACTTAATTGCTCATACAGTGGATATAATGTTCTGTCTTAAGAGTGTGAACACTGCTTCACCCCTTTGTTGATAATTAAATCAAATTCCTTTTCAGTTTTTGGCAGGTGTTTACTAGTCTCTATCCTTCATGAACTTGAAAGCATTTATATAATCCTTTGGTCTACTCTTTGCAAGATTAAAAAATAGAGGGGAAAAAAACCAGAGATTCTTATAGAACCTGTTTTCCTATTTATTTTCTCACGTTTCTTTTAGTATCTTCATAATTTTAGATACTGAAAGAAAATCTGAAGGTATTTATCTTAAAGTCAAGAAGAGGAGGCTTCTTCCTTCCAGTTCATTTAAAAAATCTGTCAAGTACACAGTTCATTCAGACCCAACACTCTAGAAATTAAAAGAACAGTGTTGAACAAGAGAGAGCCTCTAACCTGTGAGGGCAAACTGTCCTATTGGGGCAGCAGAGGAAGCAGGCAATGTAGTGAGATGCTAAGTGGGTTTGTGGGGGCATACAGAAAGGGATATCCAGTAATGGCCTTAGGCTATTAAAGCGGTGAGGCACCTGTGTTATCTTGATGCCATATTTTCTTCATGTAGTTTAGAAATGGCTCAAAATAGAACTGCAACTTTAGTGGTATGTGCAGTTAAACAGAGAAACAAGCAAAACTTTGATTTGTGCTGTGGCAGTCTCCATAAGCAGCCTTTTGAAGAAATGTACTTCAGTTTTCTGATTACTCACCCAACTCTACATAAACCTTTGGGAGACAGGAAAAATATGTCAGGTCTTATTCTAGTACAAATGCAAATATAATCCCTAAACTAAAAAGTTTTAAGGTAGGAGAATTAATCAAATTTCAAAACATAATATACTTTTCCAATATTTACTCTTTACAAAAGAAGATGAATGTATTTGGTTTTCTTTTTACTTCATGATTCCTCAACTTGTAGATGATTATATATATGTACACACACATACTTATTTTGTTAATGGTGTTGACTGCCGAATAATCACTGTATGTTCAACTTTTCACCTTGTGAATATAATCTTTAATTTATTCTATTGTTTTACTGAACAGAAAACCAATTTTTTAGCCCTTAGTTAAGTGATAAATTTTTATTATGGCAATATGTATGTGTGTCCATAGGTTCAAATTTTCGCAAGATAGACCTGACTTTCACTTGTGTTTCTAGCATAATTAAATAGCTCCTCTTTTCATGCTTATACATATCCTAGATTGAATGATAAATTATGTGGTTGCCTTCCATATGGTGAATTTGAAGCCAGCTGAACTTACAAGAGGATAAGGAAATAGTCAGCATAAAGCAATAATATGAGCATTTAAAGCTACCTTTTGGAATTGGTAAAAATCACACATCTCTTTCTTTTTCCTAAATAGATCTGATGTTTTTTTCTTGGCTTGGGACTTAATTTCTGATTGTATTTAAGTGATGTGGGAGGGAGATGATGGTGGTATTGAGGGTCTGGGTTTCTGTAAGTAATACATATAAAAGATAATCTATAAACATATTATCTGGCTCTATTTGAACAAAATAATTTAGGATGACAACATCCAACAAATTGTTTGTGAAATTTATTTTTCATGCTAACTAAATTTATTTGTATTTCTGTATTATTAATACTATGCTTTTCTGAATTGCCTATGTATAACTTCACCCTCTATCAAAATATCAACACACAGATTTCTAATGTAATATAATAATTGCACTATTTTAATTTTTTAAACACAAAAATTTTGTAGATACTGCATATTTCTCAAAGTTACTGTCATATCTGGAAAAGGCCTAAAATTTCTTTTGTTTTAGGTATACATGTATTTTTTAAAAAATTTAATTTATTTTTTATTGAAGGATAATTGCTTTACAGAATTTTGTTTTCTGTCAAACCTCAACATGAATCTCCATAGGTATATACATTTAGCCCCTTCCTCCTGAACCCCCTTCCTATCTACATTGTTTTAATTATGTTTGTGTGTGCTCAGTTGCTCAGCTGTGTGATACGTTTATGTATAATATATAGGCTTATGTGTGTGTGTGTGTGTGTGTGTGTGTGTATGTTTAGTTTTAAGTCATGTCCAACTCTTTGCAACCTGTGTACTATAGCCCACCAGGCTCCTCTGTTTATGGGATTTCCCCTGCAAGAATACCGGAATAGGTTGCCATTTGCTTCTCCAGGGGATCTTCCTCACTCAGAGACTGATCTTATGCCTCTGCATTGGCAGACAGATTCTTTACCACTGAGCCACCAGGGAATCCCATAGGTTTATTTTAGTGGCAGAAATTAGAAAGTTCAATTGGAGATGAATTATGGTGGTAAAGTTGTTTGAGTTGGAAAAAGGAAGGAATTATATGGGCAAAGTCAATGGTACCACATGTTTTTATTTGTTTAAAGAAGTAGAATGTTTGCAGGAATACCCATGAAAACCTTGTGCATTAGTTTGCTAGGGCTGCCATAACAAAATACCATGGACTGGGTGACTTAAACAGCAGAGATTTATCTTTTGACAGTTCTGGAGGATAAAAGTCCACGTTCAAGGTGGCAGCATGATTGTTTCTTCTGAGTCCTCTTTCCTTGGCTTGTAGGTGGCCGTATTCTTGCCAGATCTTTGCATGGTTTTTCCTCTGGGCATGTGTACCTCTGGTATTACTTTGTATGTCCCAATTTTCTCTTTTTATAAGGATACCAGTCAGATCAGGTTAGGGGTATCTCTAATAATCCCTTCTAACTTGATTACCCCTTTAAAGACTCTATATACAGTCACATTTTGGGGTAACAAGACTTAGGGCTTCAATGTAATGACTTTTGAGGGAACACAATTTAGCATATAATACCATTAAGGAGGAATTTCATTCACCAGAATGAGTGAAGTCAAATCTGTAGCACCAAAATTTGAAGGCAGTCATGAGACAAGGTCTGAGCTACTCCATGATAATTCAGGGAAGTTGTTTTATAGTTTAGATGACATATATTATTGGAACAAAAATTTCTTTCATTGCATATGATTTAGAAAGATCTAGTGCCCATGAAGAATTATTTAACCTGAATATAGGAATAGCTTACATTTCACTAGTTTCTATTTGGTTTTATACCTTCCCAAGATTCCTTGTTTACATAATAAAATAAAGATGCTAAGACCTGGAATAATCCTACTAAAGTCCCTATAAACCAATAATAATAATAATACATTAAAAAGTACTACATAAGTACTTATATAGTCCTAATGAAATTGAACTCACGTGAAAAATGTTAATTATTCATTTAGGTCTTATTACTTTCAAGTCTTATTATGGAAGGAGGAACATATTAAGTTTTAGTTTATTTATTTTAATGATACATGTTCTTGATTGAGATGAAGAGCACAGAGATTAAGTGTGCTCTTAAATGAATGAACTCTGAAGCCAAAATGCCTAGGTTCAAAATTCAACTGTGCCATTTACTAGCTGTATGACCTTGAGTTGATTACTTAATTCTCCTTGTGCATCAGTTGCCTCCAGTATAAATTGGGGAAAAACAAAAGTACTCACTTCAAAGAGCTACTGTGAAGACTGAATAACTTAATGTGTGAAATACATGGAATAGTGTTTTCAAGATATGTTTTTGAAGATGTGTTCCTTCTCCCATACCCTAACCCTGAAGTCCAATAGCAGAGGATTAGAGTAATCAGATATATTAAATGATTGGATCACTTAGGGAAATGTTATTGAGAGATATCTTAAAATTATTGGATCATTAGAGCAGAAATTAATATTGCATATCATCTATTTAAAATTCTTGGATTTTCCCATGTGAAGAATGTGAAATCCACGAAAGCAGAGCTTATTAACAGTTTAAGCTCGGGAGGCAGACAAGTCTGGGTTTGAATCAGTGACCACTTTCTAAAAATGTAATTTTGGGTAAATTACTTAGCCTCTCTAAAACTTGGCTCCTGCTGTGTGTTTCAAATGGAATAATAATGGTAAAGCATTTAGCACAGAATCCGATCCTTGTTCTATATCAGGTGAAGGAAGTTTCATCCTATTCCTAGTTTCTTGAGAGTTTTTATCATGTTGTTGTTGTTATTGTTCAGTTGCCAAGTCATGTCCAACTCTTTGTGATCCCATGGACTGCAGAATGCCAGGCTTCCCTTCACCATCTCCTGAGTTTGCCCAAGTACATGTCCATTAAATTGGTGATGCCATTCAACCTGCCAAGCAGGAGATGCACGTTCAATTCCTCGATTGGGACGATCTTCTGGAGAAGTATTCTTGCCTGGAAAACCCCTGCACAGAGGAGCCTGGTGGGCTACAGTCCATGAGGCTGCAGAGTTGGATATGACTTGAGTGACTGGGCACTCATGCACACACGTGTGCTCTATCTTCCCAGAAGCAGGAGCCTCTCACATGTCTTACTTTTAGATAGATTTTTTTTGAATATTGTTTTGTGCTAAGTATTTTATGATGTTTTATTATTCCTTATTTTATTAGTAAATCATCTGGAAGTGTATTTTAAAATATCATAGCATGTAGTGTTTTTCATTTTGAAGTTGATTTCTGTTGTATTTTGCTAGAGATATGATTTTTATGATGTCAATCTTTGTTAGGAAGCTTCAGATGTATTTTATATAAACTCAGTGAAGAAGATATATATTTCCACATTTGGGGTGAAACATTCAATATGATCTATTAGATCAACTTTGTTTTCAAATCTCTCTATATATTTTCTAATTTTTTTGTCTGCTTAATCTGTTTACTGAGAGAGATATATAAAATTCATCTAGTAATGGATAATTTGTTAATTTCTTCTCACACATGTTATTAAAAAAATTTAAGTTATTCCACTAGCTGCATATAAATTAGAAATTATTATACTTTGCTTTCAAGTTCAATATTGTTTTATAGTGATCATATTTATCTTTAATAATAATTTTTACCTTTATATTTACTTTATCTGGTTTTAATACAGTTTCTCTAGCTTTCTTTTGCTTGATATTTGCCTATTATATCTGTTCCATTCTTTTAGCTCTCCATATTTTATTTCTTTATGATATATGGATCCTATAAGCAAAAGTAACATGATCTTAAATTTGTATAGATTTGGTATGGTGAATTTTGTTTTTAATGAAACATTACTTTTTGCTTATAATGAATGATCACTGATATCTTTTGATTGGTTGTATCATTTTATTATGGNGAGAGAGATATATAAAATTCATCTAGTAATGGATAATTTGTTAATTTCTTCTCACACATGTTATTAAAAAAATTTAAGTTATTCCACTAGCTGCATATAAATTAGAAATTATTATACTTTGCTTTCAAGTTCAATATTGTTTTATAGTGATCATATTTATCTTTAATAATAATTTTTACCTTTATATTTACTTTATCTGGTTTTAATACAGTTTCTCTAGCTTTCTTTTGCTTGATATTTGCCTATTATATCTGTTCCATTCTTTTAGCTCTCCATATTTTATTTCTTTATGATATATGGATCCTATAAGCAAAAGTAACATGATCTTAAATTTGTATAGATTTGGTATGGTGAATTTTGTTTTTAATGAAACATTACTTTTTGCTTATAATGAATGATCACTGATATCTTTTGATTGGTTGTATCATTTTATTATGGGCTGCCTATTTGCCTCCGGTTTTGTTTCTCCCTAATGCCTTTCTTGATACTCTGTTGTTATTTTTTCATTTGGCTTAATTTTTTTGCCCATACCAAAGTTTTAAATTTTTATTTTTTATATTTAACAGATTGTAGAATTGTACCTCCCTGCTGGCTTAGACAGTGAAGAATCTGCCTGCAATGCGGGAGACCAAGGTTCAATCATGGATTGGGAAGATCCCCTAGAGAAGGGAATGGCTACCCATTTCAGTATTCTTACCTGGAGAATTTCAGGACAGAGGATCCTGGTGGGCTACAGTCAATGGGATCTCAAAAAGTCAAACATGACTGAGCAACTAACACTTTCTATGAATTCATAGTTGCTATTTGTCATTCTTATGATGTTATTCAACATTTCTGGAAAATTCTTGGCTTCTATTTCGTTTATTTACTGTATGTGATTCATCCTAGTTTCTTCTGTTATTTACTTTGAAACTCTTAGACATATGTCATCTTAACTTCTCATTTTATTTACCATGGTTTTCTTTCTCTACATTTTGGATATGAATTTTAAGAGAGAAATGAATAAGAGATATGAATATGGATATGAATAAGAGAGATCCACCTCTCCTTTTGACACCTCCTACCTTATCTTCATCTATGTCCTGGCTTAAGACAAGTGAATTTCTTTGGTACCTCAATATGGGCAACAGGTTTTAATTCTTTTTCACCTTTATACTACTGATATGGAAACTTTGTTGGATTTCCTCCTTTAAGCAGTTAACATCTGTGCATCACATGCTTGTTAGTCTTTAGAGAAAACTCGGGTGTCCAGGTTTGGGCAGAAATTCTCAGAAAGAAAAGCTATATGACTTGTCTCCCAGGATTCCTGGGCAGCTGTATGGGGGCTCCACAAATCCTTTTGCTCCTTAGTTTTTATCTCAGCAGTACATAAAAATTAAAACTATACATCTATGTTTGTCATTTCAGTTGATTTATTCAGTTGCAGAGAGTAGTTCAGAGTATCTGACAGTGGTAGAAATGAAATTTTAGACCAAGCCTCTTATATCTGTAATTTACCTTCTTACAAAATCAGCATTCCTTTCTAACTTCTTTGTTAGTAGGTGGCTCTGTTATAAACTGATATTACCATACCCCTCTGCAATGAGTCAGCTAGTTGGGGGTTAAAAGGAACATTATAATTCCATCTGCTTGTTACCTAGGTTTTAAAGCATATAGTTCCATCTCCTGACTTGGAAAAAGCTGTTTCTATATTTTATAGGCAGAGTGTTAGCTATGGTAGCATTCTATTCCTGTATTTTTATCCTTACATTTTAAAGCATTGTCTATATTTTGGCTGGGGAGGTGATCAGATCTCCCTTAATATCAGATCTGGCTTGTGGTTTCTCATTGTTATTGTTCTAACATCATTGTTTTGAGTACCAAGAATGTTTCACCAAGTTCTGGGTTTTGCCTCCAACAGGAAATTGTCTGTTCCTTCAGTTCAGTTCAGTTCAGTNGCTTTTGAATATGCTATCTAGGTTGGTCATAACTTTCCTTCCAAGGAGTAAGGGTCTTTTAATTTCATGGCTGCAGTCACCATCTGCAGTGATTTTGGAGCCCCCCAAAATAAAGTCTGACACTGTTTTGCCATGGAGTGATGGGGCCAGATGCCATGATTTTCATTTTCTGAATGTTGAGCTTTAAGCCAACTTTTTCACTCTCCACTTTCACTTTCATCAAGAGGCTTTTTAGTTCCTCTTCACTTTCTGCCATAAGGGTGGTGTCATCTGCATATCTGAAGTTATTAACATTTCTCGCAATCTTGATTCCAGCTTGTGCTTCTTCTAGCCCAGCGTTTCTCATGATGTACTCTGCATATAAGTTAAATAAGCAAGGTAACAATATACAGCCTTGACGTACTCCTTTTCCTATTTGGAACCAGTCTGTTGTTCCATGTCCAGTTCTAACTGTTGCTTCCTGACGTGTATACAGGTTTTGTTAATATCACCATCTTTGCTGGTGCTGAAATGTTATCAATTTGGGATTTATTCAGCTCATCTGAGGCAAATAGCAACCCAGTTTTCTAGGAGGTGTTCACATTTAAGAAAGTTAAGATTAGACAGTGACGAAAAATAAAGTTATTTCTTGTCAGTGTCCCCAAGACCTCACGTGGAGAACAAGAGATCACTTGATATTTTCTAGTTTGATGATTCCCCCTGGGGCCCAAGCATTTATGTCCCCTAGAAATCCTGTACAGTGTGTCAGGGTGGTGAGGGGCTCTCTGCTGATGTCACCAGTCTTGTGGTGGGCTGTGGGGCTGGGGGCAGTAGTACCTTCTTCCTAGAAATATCACTTTTGCATCAGTTTATTTTCCTAATTATGTTATGATTTGAGTCTTGATATCTTGTCTACCAAAGGATTTATTTTAAATTTTGGAGACTGTTACAGGTGAGATGAGATAGTGTTAGACCTAGGTACTATGTACAAGAGAAAGAGTCTATTACTAAAAAATATTCCTATCCACAAAGAGTCACAGATCAGATTCCTTCAAATCAATTAGAAATTCTTTTGCTCTGTAGTTTCAGCTTTTACTTGTGTGTCTGTGTTTATGGCCACATGTAGTTTTCCAACTGAAAATGGAAGGTAGGAAGGTAAGAAGAACAGAAAATGTTTTCCGAAATTTTTCAGTTATTCTTGTTTAATTGCCAAATATATATAGGTTATTTAAAAATAAGTCACATAAAAGCTTCTGTAGAAATCATTTATTGTTAGCCTGAAATATTTTCTATGCTACCCACTTATGCAAAATAAAACATCTATCCTGTTTGTCATTTCATGATTAGATGCTAAAACCATGGAGAAAAGAAAATCATGTTTTTCTTTTTTCTTTTCTCTCTTCTTTACTTTTTCTACTCTTTTCTCCTTTTCTTTTTTATATATCTTAAAACTGGAGGACTTAGCAATTAGAAAGTCTTCAGTTTAGCCTGGATTCAAGTTCCAGCTCCAATGCTTCATCCTCTGGTTGTACTGTCCGTGGGGTAATTCTTGCCAAATACTGTACTACATGATAAGTACACGTTGCCTATAGTCAACACCTTGTGCAGGCGTACTCAGTTGCTTTAGTCATGTCTGACTCTTTGTTATGCTATGAACTCTAGCCTGCCAGGCTCCTGTGTCTCTGGGATTCTCCAAGCAAGGTTGCTGGAGTGGGTTGCCATGCCCTCCTTTAGGAGTTCTTCCTGACCTGAGGATTGAACCTGCATCTCCTGTATTTCCTGAATTTGCAGGTAGATTCTTTTACCACTGAGCCACCTGGGAAGCCCCATAGTCAGCAACTTAGAGAAAGTTAATTAGTAGATGAGTTCCTTATTCAAAATAAATGGCTTAGCATTCAGTTCAATTCAGTTCAGTCGTTCAGTCCTAATTAATAAAATGCTTTTGGTGAAATTGAAATGAATGATATTTAGGTTATAGGGTTGGTTGGAAGGGTGATACAGGACTCATTACCTTGGCCTGAACAAATACCAGTATATAAGAGGAGACACCCACTAGCCCAGAAGTATGTGTCAATGGAGAAGAACTCCAGATTTGTGCTGTGGTGGGCCTGCAGACCTCCTTGCCCTAGCAGATGGGGATCAGACTACAGGATCCGACTTTAGGTCCCCTTTGGAGTAGGCATTCCGAAGAAGGGGCTGCTGGCTATTTTTTTAGGTCAGAGAGAAGAACTCTGCAGCTTCAGAGTGGTCACAGCTGCTTTCTAATAAATGTCTTTGCATTTGGCAAAAGGTGGTCTGGGATATCTTTTATTGAAAAAGACCCTTTGGAAGTGAGGGATGAGGCTGGGACTTTTGCCTCCCCTTCCACCTTTAAATATGAGAGGTTTCCAGTATTTACCAAAAAGAACTTAACATTTGTTAAAGAGCTAAGCTGACTGGTTTCCAGCACTTTAGTTTTACAGTTATGTACATTCCTGTCTGCTTCCCTAGGTAGCAATAACACTCTGAGAGCCAGACTCCAGACTACACTGTGAGCAGCTAGAATTTGGGTCCTGCTCTGACAGAGCAAATAGTAAGCCTTCAAAAAATCCAGTGGAGTCCTTTGAACTCCGTAAGTGATGGTAATAACTTTTCTCTTAAAAAAAAATTGAGAAAAAAAAGGAAAGCATCAGTGTGCATTATTCTTTCACCTTTTCAAGGTCACATCTCCATTGGGTATATCTGCCTGTGTTTTCAATCTTCTCTTGAACTACCAGCACTGTCTTCAGACTAAGGAATAATTATACAGTCAATATTCACATGCCAGATAGCAACATTTTTGGTTTTTATGAAACAAAAGACCAGTATTTGCAAATCACATGTGATTCATTGTTCCTTAGAAATTAGCTAGAAATTATTAATGTATTGTAGCCAATGCAGCCAATGTTTATGTGTATTTCATTCATATGTTGCCATATTATTAATTTTTCTGGGTAGTCATTCTCTTCAGCTGCCACATATTCTTTCCCTGATATCTTGCTGTGTTTTGTAACAAATATGTAAAAAAAGCCTTTGTTCTGAAAAAAAGCCACTCATTGAAATGGAGTCTGAATTCAAATGTTAAGTTATTCAGCTCAGTAAGATCAATGTGACATCACACTTTTGTTAAATATCTTAGGGGAAAAAAAAGAGAGAGAGAGAGAGAGAGAGGCCAACATTTACTGCCTTCAGTGCTGAATGAACCATTATTTCCTTTGTCTAAATTCTCTCTCTTCCCACCTCTGGCCAAGGCAAAGAAGCATTTACCAACATATTAAGCTTATATAATAATGGGACTGAATAATCCATTAGTGTGCTAGTGTGTTAGTTGCTCAGTCGTGTCCAACTCTTTTTGACCCCATGGACTCTAGCCTGCCAGGCTTCTCTGTCCGTGGGATTTTCCATGCAAGAATACTGGAGTGGTTTGCCATTTCCTTCTCCAGGGAATCTTCCCATCCCAGAAAGTGAACCCAGGTCTCCTACATTGCATGCAGATTCTTTACTCTCTGAGCCACTTCTATCTGGAGGATAAACCACTGACCTTTACACCATGGAGTGGTGTCTTTTATAGAGGTTTCCCTCTTTTTCAATGTGCTTTTCCTGGAACACTTTTGAGGAAGATGTTAACTTTATGCTTGAAAAGGATCCTGTGGATTTCTTGTATTTTTTATTATTGTAGTAAAAATGCATAACATAATACCATCTTAGCCATTTCTAAGTATGTGGCTTAATGATATTCAGTATATTCACATGGTTAGGCAATAGATCACTAGAACTTTTTCATCTTGTAAAATCAAAACTCTATATTCACTGAGCAACAACTTTCCATTTCCTTCTCCCAAGGCTCCCCGTTCTACTTTTGATCTCTGTGACTTCTCTAGATTTCTCATTTAAATGGAAACATATAGTATTTGTCTTTTGTGACTGGCCTGTTTTACTAAGTATAAAGTCCTGAAGTTCATCCATATTGTAATGTGTCAGTATTTCCTTTGTTTTTAAGAGTGAATACTACTCCATTGCATACATACACCACATTTTATTTATCCATTCATTTGTCAATGGACATTTGGGTCATTTTAGCTATTATGAATAGTGATGCTATGACTGTGTATATACTCGGGCTACCATAACAAAATACCACAGACTGAAATGGCTTAAAGAAACGTGAATTTATTTTCTCGTAGTTCTGGAGACTCAAAGTTTGGATACTCTGTCCTGTTTTATTAGTGTATATATCTGACTTCTTGTATTTTTATTTATTGTTATAGCTATAAATTTTAGTACTTCTTTATATCTGAAAAAGAATGAAATTTACATGGGAATTAAAAAATTAGGTAGATAGATAATCTGAAAATTTATAGTAGTGTGTCCTAGTTTTAAAGTAGGTTTTTTCATAAGATTGTAATATATACATTTGGAATTCTCTGGAGTGCCTTTTACTAGGTAATAAGTTCTAGTTTGTTTTATCAAAATGTATTTTTATTTATATTTATTTAGCCTTTATTTATTTATTTATTTCAAAATGTATTTTTAAATTAATTTAATCAAACTTTATAACTGTTTTAGAATGCAGTTCTCACTTTTACCTAGTTATTCTTCATGTTAGTCATTTCTAAACATTATGGAAAACATATTACAGGTTTGAAAAATTAGATCTACCTCAAGTTTTAAGAATTTCTTTAGATAGTACTTTCATTTTAAAAAAAATATTTAGATTCTATTTTATCTATGGCTTATATTCATTGCTTTCCTCTGATTGGAAAAGAATTGTATGTACTCAAAATAGATATAAGTCAAGTTACACGGTAACTGGGTATGATTTGGCATTAGGCCCTTCTTCTTCTAGCCACCTAATATTTAATGATGTATAATCAAAGAACTATCAAAATAAAAGTTTCAATAAATGTGGGATGAAGGGAGAAGACAAAAGATACTGCTCTTCTAGGAAATACATTTTGGGAATACACATCCAAATTTTCTTTGTAATTTCTTAAAAAGAGAAAAAAAATTTCCATGTCAAACTTATATTAGTAAACTAGAAAGAAAGAGAATATTGGATGGAACCAATGAAGTGCTGGTTTCATTATAAAATATCTTTTAAAATATGCCTTGTAATTATAACTACATTTAATGTTATCCTGGAGAAGGAAATGGTAACCCTCTCTAGTGTTCTTGCTTGGGAAATCCCACGGACCGAACACGACTGAGTGACTAACATTTAATGTTATCAAGTGTATGCACAACTAAGCCTGTGGGTTAAAGCAGACCCCAGTCACAACATTGACTTTTTAAACTTCTGTGTCTTTATTCAAGTTCTCTCTTGAAGAATTTGAGGATGATAGTAACATTGTAAGCTGAGCACAGCAGAAATAGCACAGGCTTGTGGAATTGCATGGATTAGTGTTCAGGTCCTTGTCCTGTCTTTTACTAATCCTGGTACCTCAGACTAGTTACCTAATTTTCTTGGGCCTCCATTTCCTTATCTGCTTGCAACCTGGTAACAAAGAGATTATTTTCTTAACATATTTACCAATGATAAGAATTAAAAATGAATAGTGTTTGGTTGGTGCAAAAATCTAAAACTCTTATGCTAGATATAGAAAGATGTTATACAGGCAGAGACTACGGTTAACCTTGTGTCTGTAGAATTTGTACAGTTGTTTAGATCCTTTAAAAAAATACATTTGCTTATAATAAGACATCTTGAAAAGTTCCTTTAATAATGTAGAGGCAAAAACAATTTGACTAAAGTTCCATTGTCTTGCTAGGCCTCCCTTCCTTAATATGAAATAGAAAGTGAAGCTTTAGTCGCTCAGTTGTGCCTGACTCTTTGTGACCCCATGGACTGTAGCCCGCCAGGTACCTCTGTCCATGGAATTTTACAGGCAAGAGTATTGGAGTCGGTTGCCATTCCTTTCTCCAGGGGATCTTCCCGACCCAGTGACTGAACCCAGGTCTCTTACACTGCAGGCAGATTCTTTACCGCCTGAGCAACCAGGGCGCCCCAATATATGAAGTGGAGTGTATCTTAATTATTTCCTATTCTCTGATGTAGTTTTACCAGCTGGAAAAATTTTATGATCATTTGGGTCTGGATGTATTGCAGAGCTATGCAGATTTGGATCCAGTGTTGAGGATTACGCTTTACTATGGAGGTGAAGTCAGGTGACTGTTTCTTTGTGGCTCAGATTCTGAGCTCAAGAGGGCCTTAGGACATTTGTTCTGTCTTAGTGAGAGATTCTTTTTCTTTTCTTTTTTTGGCTAGAGAGGGGCAGTCATACCTAAAGAAATTCTGTATCATGCCCCCAATTGGGAATTTTTGTGTTGGATATCCGTCAATCATAAAAATAGATATTTGATAAAATAATACTGTCCAATTAAACTGTAGCTTGTACAAATTTACCTCAGTATTTTTCTGCTAGAGGCAGAATCAAGCTAGGAACATTTCATTAGGGTTTGTTTTACAAGAAATACTTATTTTGATTTAATATGGCTTCATAAAAAAGTATATGAGGACAGAGGAGATGAATTCAAATACTCAGTTTATTTTTGATGGAAAGGAAGAGAATCATACCTTTTAAATTTTCTTTTCTTTATCATCTAAAATTCCATGTAAATATTAGTGATTACAAATTATAGTAGTTTGAGAATCTTGTAGGTAGGCTATTGAATACACATAAGTCAATAATCTGTATTTATTATAGAGCAAGTCATTTTCAATATGGAGTTGGTTTCTTGTCACTGGTATTTATAAAACAAAGTATGTATATACATATCTAAAAAGAAAATGGAGTCTTTTCCCTGCTTAATCCTCTCAGGGCTAATTGTTTCAATATCTTTCAAGGAAATTATTAAGAAGAATAACAGGTAAAGTGTTTAGCTGTTAAGTGTTTCTGTAGATGTCAATAATTTTATTTTTCTAGCTTAAGTGTTTTAAAAAGGGTAAATCAAAGTAAAATCTCATTGTCTACTTATTTGTCTATGGGTGGGATAATGGCCATTTTTATTCATTTTTGCATCTCACTCTAAAGTGAAGATGTGATAAGAAATCATTTATTCATTTAGAGGAAAGGCATGCACTCTGGGTTGCTAAAGGTCACATCAGTAGATTTCTGCTGATCTGTGCACACCCTTTTGCCCTGTTCCCATTGTGAAACAATGGCTTTTGTGATGTGACTAACTAGGCGTGGGATACATTCTGCAACCACTGAACAAAATAAAGCCATTGGCCTAAATACGAACTGAACCTTTGACATTGACCCTTTTAGTATTTTAACTAATGTGGAAACTACTAGAAGCTTGAACTTTAAATTCTCCTGAACTGCATGATATGGCAGATAACACTATTTATATATCATTCTGCCCCATTTGTGAAATAAATGCCCCATTTGTGAAATAAAATATAAGAAAAGAGCTTACTGTTAAATCAGTATTGGTGGCTTACTATCTTTTGAGATTAATACATTGTTTAATAATGATGATAATAGTTTTAGCATAGCTGACATTATTGAGTGCTTCTCAGAGGCCAGTTTTATGGGCTGAATTATGTCTCCTACACTCATTTCTGTCATATGTTGAAGTCCTAATGCTTAGCTCCCAGTGTGTCATTATATTTGAGATAGTCTTTAAAGAGGCATTAAAGTTAAGTCTTTGAGGTGAGCCCTAATACACTATGACTGGTAAGAAATCATATTGTTAGAAGAGGAAATTGGGACACAGACCCAGAGGGGAGACCAGGTGACGACACAGAGAGAAGATGACTGTCTACAAGTCAAAAAGAGAGACCTCAAAGAAACCAACCCTGCCAAAACCTTGATATTTGGACTTCTAGCCTCTAGAACTGTGAGAAAAAAAATCAATTTGTGTTATTTACACCACCCAGTCTGTGGAATTTTATTGTGGCAGCTTTAGCAAACAATACAGACAGGCATTGTGCTAAGTGTTTTACATTCTTTTCTTTGTTACTTTTCATAATAATGTATGTAATACACCTATGACTATTCCTACCTTTGCAAATGAAGGATCTTTGGATATGATAGCCCTTCAAGTGGAAGTGAGTGGGGAAAGACAAGGGCAAGAATCATTGCAATTGAATTCTGGCATTCAAAGACTCTATAGTCATATTGCCTCCCTTCTGCCATATCTCAGGTGATAGAGGCAATAAAACTACCAACTTCAGGGATGTGCTGTTACTGCTCTAATTTGGTTGCTCTCATTTGGTACATGAGGAATTTGAGGCTTAAGAGTGTCTTGTCTAAAAATACTCTACCATCATGTGATTGAGTCAGAATTCCATGTCAGATGCGTCTAACCCCATGGTTGTAAATCAACCATCTGACCCTCCTACTTTTATTCCTTTTGTCTGGAGGAAAGGGAGCATCTCTTAATTTATTTTTGGATCTTTAGAACCTGGGATAGTGCTTGAACAAAATTGAAATTAATGGGAGATGACCTTTGTTCTTGCTTTGCAGAACAGCATTCAAATGCAACTTCAAATGAAGCATTTGAAATTTTAATAAATATTCATTATTACTTACATGTGTAACCTGAAAAAAGTTAATAGAAAAACTAAGGAGAAGAAAAAGATCCAAAAGGATATCACAAACAGCATAGTCACTTCATTGTGATAAAGGGAATAGTTTATGATACTGACCAACTATATTTATTTATTTATTTTTGTCTGTGCTGAGTCATCTTTATTAAGTGCAGGCTTTCTCCAGTTGTGGTGAGTGGGGACTACCCTGTAGTTCTGGTGTGCAGGCCTCTCATTGCAGTGGATTCTCTTGTTGCAGAGCATGGGCTCTAGGGCATGTGGGCTTCAGTAGTTGCAGACCGGGCCTGTGTGGGCTCAGTAGTTGTGGTTCCTGGGCTCTGGAGCACACGGTCAGTAGCTGCAGTGCATGGGCTTATTTGCTCCGTGGCACGTGGGATCTTCCTGGACTAGGGGTCAGACCGTGTCTCCTGCATTGGCAGGCAGATTCTCTACCCCTGAGCTACCAGGAAAGCCTCTATTTCATATTTTAGTCATACTCTCCAAAGGATCCACAAAAATGCAGTAATATTTTATTTTAGCTTAATCAGTAGAGGTTTTATGAAAATGATGGAATGAAATAAGAGTATGCGAGACAACAAAAGAGACAGAGATGTATAGAACAATCTTTTGGACTCTGTGGGAGAGGGAGAGGGTGGGATGATTTGGGAGAATGGCATTGAAACATGTATAATATCGTATATGAAACGAATCGCCAGTCCAGGTTCAATGCATGATACTTCATTCTTGGGGTTGGTGCACTGGGACGACCCAGAAGGATGGTACAGGGAGGGAGGAGGGAGGGGGGGTTCAGGATGGGGAATGCGTGTATACCTGTGGCAGATTCATGTTGACGTATGGCAAAACCAATACAATGTTGTAAAGTAATTAACCTCCAATTAAAATAAATAAATTTATATTTAAAAAAATCAAACAAAGAAAGCAACTGGAAAAAATTTTAATTTAACTGAAGAAATGTAATGAGGGAAAAATTAAAATAACTTAAAAGCAATTCTGTTTGATCATTAAATGACTAATTTCAATTCAGCACATTTACACAGCATATCTGTAAAATATTTTAAAAGCATTGTTGTATTTTTAAGCCTGTAATCATAAACAACAACAAAAATTCATGGAAATTCCCAGCAGAAGGAGAGAAATATAAATATGGATGGGAACATTTTGTGGTGGTTCAGTTGCCGTCGTGTCTAACTCTGCGATCCCATGGATTGCAGCATGCCAGGCCTCCTTGTCTCACCATCACCCGAAATTTGCCCAAGTTAATATCCATTGCATTGGTGCTGCCATTCAGCCATCTCATCCTCTGACGTCCCCTTCCCCTTCTGCCCTCAATCTTTTTCAGCATCAGGGACTTTTCCAATGAGTTGGCTCTTAGCGTCAGATGACCAAAATACTGGAGCTTCATCTTCATCAGTCCTTCCGCGTATTCCAAGGGAACATTTGGTTACCTGGAATTTGCATTTCTGTTAAATTTCACTCTTCAGAACCTGCCTGAAAACCACAAAGTTTGCAAATAAAAGCCTTATGCTTCAAAAAGAGACTTCAAAAACAAAGTCCATGTGTTAAAATCCCTGTGCTCATAGAACAAGTACATCAGGTCCTTGGTGAGAGCATATTTCCTCCTAGCGCCTATAACAGAACTGTTTATTTGCTCTCCCTAGCTCACTACTTGTTAGAAGGAGCATATTAAAAAGGAATGCTTGTGGTATTACTAAACACAAATACAGTGTTAGCAAGAAACAGGATTTCAACATAGGAAGAGCTTTTTTAAAAAAAAAGTAATAAAAAAAGAATCATATAATGTCAAACATTAGAAAGACAGCAGTATAGAGAGTATGGCCTTTTTTTTTTTTTTTTTTTACAGAGTCCTGCATGCAGAAATCTCCATCTGTTGTCTATTGATTAGCTCTATATACCTAGGCAAACTATTTAAATTCTCTCTGTCTGTGTTATCGTATGTAAGGTGAAAATACTGTCATCTAACTTGTGGATTGTAGGGATTAAGTGAAATGACTTGTGCAAAATGCTTGGTTAAATTTTGTCTCATTCTGAGGCCCAAATGCGCATCTTTATGTACATTGATCATAACTCAGCAGATCCTATAGTAGTTCATGCTCATAATAATGACTGATGCTGGATTGTTATACAAATATTAAAGCTATGTACAATGTATTGCATACTTAAGAATGTATGCCAATATGTAATTCATGCTAGAAAGACACATCAAAATTATTATTTGAGTCATTGCTGGAATGATCTACCTGTTTGAGTTTTTTCTTTGGCACCTGACACTAGCCTCTGGGGACTCATATCCACACTGTCCTCCTGTGAGGTCAGGAGGAGGTCATGACTGTACATGAACCTCATATCTGCCATATTTGGGCTAAAGCAATAATGAGAACAGATTAGCGTTGTGCCCACATCACGTCTGCAGATAATGGTGATATTGTTAGTCACCACAGTTGTCAGTCCAGGAGGAGGAGAAATAGTATAATTTTAGAATAGAAAGAATCTTATTGGCATCAGTTCAGTTCAGTTCAGTCGCTCAGTCATGTCCGACTCTTTGTGACCCCATGAATCACAGCACGCCAGGCCTCCCTGACCATCACCAACTCCCGGAGTTCACTCAGACTCACATCCATCGAGTCAGTGATACCATCCAGCCATCTCATCCTCTGTTGTCCCCTTCTCCTCCTGCCCCCAATCCCTCCCAGCATGAGAGTCTTTTCCAATGAGTCACCTCTTCTCATGAGGTGGCCAAAGTACTAGAGTTTTAGCTTCAGCATCATTCCCTCCAAAGAAATCCCAGTTATTCTGAATATTTTTATGTTCATGACTGATCAATAAATGCAAAAGGACATGGTAATTAAGTATATTTTCTTTAGAAAAACAAAAAATATTTAACTTACCATGTTTAATTTATGATTGTTCAAGAAATATAGAAAGAATGTTCCTTCTCTTATAACTCTGGAGACCAAACTAGAGCCAAAAACGAATTCAGGACTTACAAGGTCAATACTAGTTGATCCACTTCCAAAAAAGTTTTTAACATTAGTGTATAAGAAAAAAGTTTCAGTATTTCATTGAGCAAAAATATACAAACTGCTCTCTTGAGAGCTGATCATCCTTGGCTAAAAAAAAGTCAAGGGTAGAATGATTTGTACTCAGCTTTCCTACTAATGCAAAGCCTTGAGATATGGGACACGACAGAAATATCACCAGTAGGAGTGCCTTTCTTGAGGCCCACAAGCTGGTGTACTTTATTACAGGGCAGGCTTCTACCTCTTGCTGGAAATGTCATGGAGTAGGTGGTCAGGATATTTGACTCACTCTCTGCTAAAAGTGTCATGATGGGGTGGTGAGAATTAAACAATGTCAGTGCTAGCTTTTTACATTTTTACATTGTCAATATCAATGCAGAAGAAGAAAGCTTCAGTATTTCACTGAGCACAAAATAATGAATATACTGTTTTTTCATGTATTTGATCATTCTTGATTAGGGGAATGTTTCTAGGGAGAAAATTGTTTATTTACTCTAGGAGTCTCTTGCTACCAACAGTTAGGAAGACAGTGTGAGGCTGAGCAGATACAGAGTCAATTAATCATTGGCCACAATTCCTACCTTCAGACATTCAAGTTCATTGCCCTACCATGTCCTGAGCAAGTAAGTAGGAATAACAACCTCTCCAATTTCCCTGCAATTACCTATCCATATGGGTTTACAATAAATCACATTCTTTATAGTTGGCATTTGTGAATTAGACCTCTGATGAGGCTGCCGGAAGAGAAGAAACCTGAAAATTTAAACCAAATAACAAAGATATGTTATTGTTCATATATCTTTGTTCATAATACCTGAGTTCAGTATGATCTTGTGTCTGGAATTATCCTGGGATGTAGTGAGCTTCACTGAGTCATTAATCCTGACCTGATCCTGATACCTCCCAAATCTATCTTTGGGAGTATTCATTCAATCCACATTTGTTTAACACAGGCTTCATGTCAAGCCCTAATTTGCATGTAGTATAGAAATTTTAAAAAAGAAAAAAAGACACAAAGAGATAATGGTTTGTTGAGGGGGAGGGACAGACATATAAGAAAACAGTTATAAGAAAATAATTATTTAGTTAGTAGCTAGATTCAGAATTCTGAGGAAATGCAGGGTAAATGGGAAGTTGGGCAAGTTTCCACTGGAGAGGTAATGCAATTGTCGGATCTTGAAGATAAGGAATTTGTCAAAAAATGGAGGAAATTTGTCAGTCAGGAAAGGTGAGCTGCAGTTATGTTAAAGAGCTTGGGACACTCAGCGAGGAGAAAATAAGATAGAGGCCAGTGTACGCTGGAAGCAAGATCTGTGGTTTGGGAGTGTAATGTTATTGATGAGGATCAGAGACAGGATGGGGAGAGTCAGGACATCTCTTGAAGGTTCTGAATTCCATGGTGAGGATTTGGGACTTTATTTTACTTGCAGCAAGGAAGCCACTGAAGTTCTGAAGCAGTGAAATGCTGTGATTAAACCTGTTCTTCAGAACACAACCCTCAAGTTTATAGGAGAGTAGGCTGGAGATGAGGAGGAGCCTAAACAGGAAACATATCATAGGAGACTATCACAATATCCCCATGGGAGTTGATGGAAATCTGGTAACAGGCTGCTTAGAATACTGAATTAGGCAGGACCTGGTAACTGAGGAAGAAGAAGATATATTCTTTCATTGATTCAGTGATCATTTGTAGAACTCCTGTTCTGTGCCAGACATTGTTGTAGATGCTGGAGATACTGAAGTAAATAAAAAGACAAAATCTCTGCTCTCACATGTTTGCATTCTATTGAAAGAGACAAAAATAAATAAGTCCTCTAGTGTGCATCATAACATCATATCATGTGGTGCCTAAATGCTATGAAGAAAAATGAAGCATGTTGTGGAAATGATGTTATGTGACTTGTGAGCTTGAAGCTTCTGTTTTTGTCTTATGGAATGCACCCAGAGATGGCCTTGTAAGGAAGCCAGTCCAGCAGATGTGAAGATCAGAGAAAGAGAACACCCTGGGCATTCCAGCCAATAGCCAGCATCATCTGCCAGAGTGAGGAACATTGCTATTGAGTTTTCTGCTGAAAGCAGCTTCATGAGTGAGTTCAGAAGAAATCAACAGAGGAACTGCCTAGCCAGCTCACAGAGTCATAATAAATCATAGATCTTTGTTGCTTTCAGCTGCTAAGTTTTGGGGAGTTTTATTACTTGGGAATAGATAACAGAAATCATGAAGAAGAGAGATACTATTCAAGAATGATTTGTGGGACACTGACATAGTGATAGGCTAGCCAAGTAGGGCAGTTAGCTAAGAGAGGCTTAACTTGAAGAAAAGGAAATTCAGAATTGCCCCAGGAAGGAAAGTCTCTGGCTATTTCAGATGGGGACAAAGTTTAATTAGTATTCTTTGGTATTGGAAGGACTAATTTAATGAGATCATAGTTTCTCCTTTAACAACTTGGAAAAAGTAAATGTTGAAAAGCTATCACATTTCAACCAAGATGCATTGGTTTGAATGCATCTTTAATTAAAGAGTAATCACTAGTCAATCACTAAAGTAATCACTAATCAATATGTAGTTATTAACTGTTCATCAGAACTTCTGTTTTGTTTTGTGTTGTTTCTTTAAATAGGAGAGGAATAGGGGCAGTGAAGAGAGCAATAGGGCTTCAGAAATGGGTGAAAATGAGTAAGGAGGCTAATACCAAGAGGAAAAAAGATGGGAACAGTGGGGCCTAGGGAAAGGACCAAGTTTACCTTTGTTAACTTTTATGCAGTTGTATAAAAGGCAACTGGCTGCAGATAGTGTTTTGTCATCTAGTCTGCTTTGGTATGATTGATGAAGAATTTTTTAAAAATAGACTAAATTCTCAAAGAATAGTTTTCATTCTACATTAATCTTCAAACTACATTAATCTTAGAGTTACTGTCATGTGTTTTCTAAAGTGAGAGGAACCTGTGTGTTTTACAGTATACCATGGGTCATAGATGAATGAAAAAAAGTCTTTTCCAAATCCTTAATATTTTTTCTCAGGAATTTAACATAGTACATTAATATTAGTTGTAACATAGTTGTAGTCATTCATTTTAAATGCCAATAAGGGTATTTCACCCGTTTATTAGCAACAAAAGTCACAGAAATGGCTCGTTATGCATGTCTCCTCAATCAAGCAGATTGAGTAAAGAGAGGATTATTTGATGGATGTTATATACTTCTATTATGCGTACGACACTTAAACTTCGAGAGAAACAAGTAATCTTGGCTTATCCATCCATGCTCATCTTTACATGCTTGACATTACTTAGAATTATATACATAGAATGAGATCAATGAATTGGCTTAAGTTACACATTTTGTTAGCTCATAGCACTTGTAATAGTTGTAATTGTTATATTAAATGTGAGGATTACTGTTTTGTGCCTAAGCCCCCAGTGGACTGAGAGTTTCACTAGGGCACAAGAAGTGTTTGTCTAGCTCAATAATTTTTCCCATGATGAACACAGTACTGGAATATGATTACTGCCCAGTAACTGAATGCAAGACAGAATAAAGAAACACAGCTTTAGTGTATCATCCATTTCAGAGAAGAAAAGGCCCAGAAGGTGCCTCTCTCTCCACAGTTGGAAAACTTCATCCTACAACCCTTCGTTCATAGTGACAGTGTTGGCTATGAGTTCTAGAAAAGTTTGAGGATTTGACTACTGTTCCTAGGCCTTTCTAGGGTATAAAATAGGTTGGCCTGATAAAATAAATTTCAGGAAAACAATAAATAAGTATATTAAAAATATGATTATGTTCCATTTTAATTTTTTAAATGATAATTGTCTGAAATTCAGATTTCACTGACTGTCCTATATTTTCTTTTGCTAAAGCTGGCAACCCTAGTGTAAAGCTATTTTCTGTATAGTACTAGGAAGGCTTTGTCTGTCCCGAAAGGTTATCTCAGGGCTTTGTTCCTGATTAGGAGTTCTACTCCCTCCACACAGTTGTGTGCAGTGCAAAGTCATGGAGATAGATAAGTAGACCTTCACAGCCTCCAGTTACCGTCCTACATAACTCCTTTCTTGGAAAAAACTAGGAACAGACCTTACTTGTGTGTTATATCCTTCTTGGGCATATTTAGTCTCATAAAATACTACCTCAGAAAGTCATTCCTATTAAAATGTAAATAACTGATAAGGTAAATGTGTTATTTCTGTTGGGGCATTTATACTGTAAATAAGTGCCATCAAAATAGTTAATAAAATAATTTTGAATTGAGGAATTTTATAATTTCTTTGTTATAGAATGTGGTTTTAGAGGTAAAAATTGTTTTGTTCTCTTGAAATTAAGTCTTTGCTATTTGACAATTACAGCTTCTCAGGCACACTCATGTAAATAAGGGTTTCAGGCTCCAGAATCCTAGGGGTTGTTAGGGGAAAGGAATTAACTCTAAATTATTCAAAGCTCTTCTGACCACAGAGGAAAAACAGACTAACTTAAAAATAAACACTTTTATGGAGTGACTTCTTCTTGTTAGTGTTCCTTCTCCTAAGTGTTCTCACATGTCATTCTTGGAAAAAGTCCTGTGAAGTGGACCATATTATGTTCAGGTTTTAGATGAAGCAACTGAAGTTCAGGGAGGTTAAATGACTTGCCCCAAGCCAGGGAGATGGTAAATGGCAGAGCTGTGATTCAAACTTAGGATTTTTTGACTTGAGGCTAGTGATCTTTCTGTCACACCATGGTGATCACTCATTCCCCACAGCCCTGTTTTGGGAAGCTCCAGGATCCCCCCAAAGCTGTTTAGAGTGTGGGTCTAGGATGTGGTTGTTGGGTACTAAATGCTCTGTGGTTAAATGACTTTTGATTGCAAAGTTTGGGGAAAAGTAATAATGCCAGATTACTTGTGTCAGAGATGGGAAAATGATTCAGACTCATATGCTGTTGGGCAAGCTTTTGGTTGCAAGCTTTTCTTTTCAAGAAGTTGAAATGATCTTTATCCATGAGCAAAGCCATGGTGGAGGGTAAAGGGATCATGACACCACCATAGAGATTCATTTCCACGGCTGTTGGGCAGTTAAAGGAGAAGTGAAGCAAAATTGTGATGTAATGGAGCTTCGTCTTTAGTGACCTATCACTGACACTTTAAGGCAACTTCTTCCTTGATCTTATAGTTCCTGGATAACAGTTTAGAAAGAATCTGAAAGATTGCTCTACTGTTGTGTTAGCTCAATATAGAACCTCTCCTTGGGATATGAGAACTTTAACTTGGAATATAATGAAAAAAGAATAAAGATTGAATTTCTAAATGTTAGCGTACTAGTAGATGAACCAGAAGGTTCTTTTGGGATGGGAATCTATTGGAACCATGCTTTGCAGACAGTACCAGAGAAGAGTGATATAAATTAGATACTTCAGTTGGTTGGTATTATTCTATTATTGTTAAAGGCAGGACTTAAAGGCCATGACTTAAAGGTTTTAGAAATATGATGAAAATGAACAGCAAATTAAAAAATATGGACTTAAATGCTATCGACAGTTGATAAATGTTGAGATCAGTATTTGGTCTATAGGAAAGAAAAATAAGATGCAGTTTCTCGCCTGTGGTAGGAATTTGGAGATTTGACTTGGTCTCCTTTATGGAAAATAAAAAATGAAAGAAAGATGAAAATGAATAGAAATTGGTGTAGAAAAAATTGATGGTGCATTTAAAATTTGAATTCCTTGATAGAAATTTGTCTGAAGATACTGGAATTTGTTATTTAGACATCATTTTTGCTAGGAAGTGGTATGATACAGTAGAAACTGCCTATTTGTGGAATCAGAAAGACCCAACTCTTGTTCTGACTATATGTCAATTATTTAATCTTTTTGAACCTCAATTTCCTCCTCTGTAAAATAAGAACAATAATACATAATTAAATTATTCTAAGAACTAACTGAGATACTAGGTATTTATAAAACACCTAGTAAATGTATATTTAGGGCTTTATTGATATTCTTAGGCATCACTTTCACTTTTTAAAGTAATTTGTAAATAATTTTGCCTATAATTTTTAGATCAAAGCAGTGCCTTCTAGCGGTGAAGAAACAGTAAAAAGCCTTGGAAATTAAGAAAAATGTTCATATAGGGTTAAAAAGACATAACTGTGCTTACTGTTGGAAAAGACTTTTTAACCTCAATTTGGTCAACTGCTTTCACATTTAATTAGGAAATAAGCATATTGATAGGCATATTCTTCTTATGTATTTAAAGGAAATAAATTACATGGATTTTAAGTCAGTAACCAAGCTGCTTATAACCAAAGCTGTTTTTATTCCCAAATTTGAACTCCTTACATAAATTTTAATTCTTCAAGGTCAGAAAATATATATAATTATGTATATTTAATACTGTTTTGAGCTTCCCCACTCGATGGACATGAGTTTGAGCAAGCTCTGGTAGTTGGTGATGGACAGAGAAGCTTGGCATGCTGCAGTCCATGGGGTCACAGAATCAGACACAACTGAGCAACTGAACTGACTGACTGACTCAGCTGCCCAGGTGGCACTAGTGGTAAAGAACCCTCCTGCCAATGTAGGAGACTTAAGAGATGTGGGTTCCATCCCCGGGTCAGGAAGATCCCCTGGAGGAAGGCATGGCAACCCACTCTAGTATTCTTGCCTGGAGAATCCCCATGGACAGAAGAGCCTGGCATGCTATGGTATATAGGGTTGCAAAGGGTCAGACATGGCTGAAGTGGTTGAGCCCTCACACGTACTAATATACAAAATCTGGCTGTCTTTCTAGTAGATAGTCAGCTGATACATAAAGTAAATACATCTCATTAAGCATGCCCTTATTGGCAGCTGATTCATGAAGTATTAATAGCAATAATGATAACCTGTTTCCTGAATGGAAGAAACCTTTTTGGAACTGAAAACTTTTCCAGGGTTTTAATACTTAGTTGTTGTTGTTCAGTCTCTAAGTCATGTTTGACTCTTTGCAACCCCATGGACTGCAGCATGCCAGACTTCCCTGTCCATCACCACTCCCAGAGCTTGCTCAAACTCATGTCCATTGAGTTGGTGATGCCATCCAACCATCTGTTGCCCCCTTCTCCTCTTGCCCTCAGGCTTTCCCAGCATCAAGGTTTTTTCCAGTGAATAGGCTCTTTGCATCAGGTGGTCAAAGTATTGGAGCTTTAGCTTCAGCACCAGTCTTTCCAATGAATATTCAGGGTTGATTTCCTTTAGCATTGACTGGTTTGACCTCCTTGCTGTCCAAAGGACTCTCAAGAGTCTTCTCCAGTAACACACTCCAAAAGCATCAATTTTTCGGCACTCAGCCTTCCTTATGGTCCAACTCACATCCTTATGTGACTACTGGAAAAACCATAGTTTTGACTCTATGGACCTTTGTTGGCAAAGTGATGTTTCTGCTTTTTAATAGACTGTCTAGATTAGTTCTCAGAGTTTAAAGTGTCTGCCCGCAATGCGAGAAATCCAGGTTTGATCCCTGGGTTGGGAAGATCCCCTGGAGAAGGAAATGGCAACCTACTCCAGTATTCTTGCCTGGGAAATCCCATGGACGGAGGAGCCTGGTGGCCTACAGTCCATGGGGTCGCAAAGAGTCGAACATGACTGAGTGACTTCACTTTCACTTTCACTTTTTCTAGATTAGTTATAACTATTCTTCCAAGGAGCAAACGTCTTTTAATTTTGTGGCTGTAGTCACCATCTGCATTGATTCTGGACTCCAAGAAAATGAAATCTGATACTGTTTTCACTTTTTCCCCATCTCTTTGCGATGAAGTGATAGACCAGATGCCATGCTCTTTGTTTTTTGAATGTTGAGTTTTAAGCCAACTTTTTCACTCTCCTCTTTCACCTTCATCAAGAGGCTCTTTAGTTCCCCTTCACCTTCTGCCCATTAAAGTGGCATCATCTGCATATCCGAGGTTGTTAATATTTCTCCCAGCAATCTTGATTCCAACTTGTGAGTCGTCCACCCAGCATTTTGCATGATGTACTCTGCATAGAAGTTAAATAAGCAGGGTAACAATATACAGCCTTGATGTATTCCTTTCCCAATTTGAAACCAGTCTGTTGTTCCATGTCTGATTCTAGCTGTTGCTTCTTGTCTTGCATACAGATTTCTCAAGAGTCAGGTGAGGTGGTCAGGTATTCCCATCTCATTAAGGAATATTCTACAGTTTGTTGTGATCCACACAGGCAAAGGTTTTAGTGTAGTCAATGAAGTAGAAGTAGATGCTTTTTTGGATTTCTCTTGCTTTTTTTAAATCTAACATATGTTGGCAATTTGATCTCTGCTTCCTCTGCCTTTTCAAAACTCAGCTTGAACATCTGGAAATTCTTGGTTCACATACTGTCGAAGCCTGAACATTATTATCTTGCTAGCATGTGAAATGAATACAATTGTGAAATAGTTTGAACATTCTTTGGTATTGCCTTTCTTTGATATTGTAATGAAAACTGACCTTTTCCAGTCCTGTGGTCACTGCTGTTTTCCAGTTTGCTGGCATAACAAGTGCAGCACTTTAATAGCATCATCTTTTAGAATTTGAAATAGCTCAGTTGGAATTCCATCAGCTCCACTAGCTTTGCTCATAGTAATGTTTCATAAAGCCTACTTGGCTTCACACTCCAGGATGTCTGGCTCTAGGTGAGTGACCACACCATTGTGGTTATCTTGGTCATTAAGAGACTTAAAATTTTATAAATGCTAGTAAGATGAATGTATCAGGAGGAAGGGGCTACATTTGCTAATCTTGAGTGAAGGTAGATGGCAAAATATTACAATTCTAACTCTTTAAATCTTCTGTTTTAGAAGGAGAAGCAAATAAGCTGGATAAGAGCATGAGAGAAATTGAAGGCACAATTATGTAACAATTTTAGGCTATTTTGAGAACTTTGCTTTTTACTCATGATCTGACATGTTTAAAAGTTTGTGGGCTCTGTGTTGGTAATAGATTATAGGGAATAAGAACTGAAGGAGAAAATATAGTCAGGGGGCTTTTCTAATAATCAGGTGAGCAATAATGGATCCTTAGACTCAAGTGAGCACTGATGGATCCTTAGACTAGGGTGATATCATTTGAGGTTGTAACAGATCCTGAATTTATTTATTTATTTTTAATGTAAATTTATTTTACATTATAATTTATTATTATTTTAATTGGAGGTTAATTACTTTACAATATTGTATTGGTTTTGCCATACATCAACAAGAATCCGCCACAGGTATACACGTGTTCTCCATCCTGAACCCCCCTCCCTCCTCCATCCCCGTACCGTCCCTCTGGGTCATCCCAGTGCACCAGCCCCAAGCACCCTGTATCATGCATCGAACCTGGACTAGCAATTCGTTTCATATATGATATTATATATTTTGAAGAAAGAACCAGGATTAATGGATTGAATGGGAGATAGTAAAAGAGGAATTAAGCATAACTACAGATTTCTATTTTGATTAACTCAACAAAACATTGCTGGTGAAATGGGGAATTCTGTGGAGGAGCAGAGTTTTGAAGGATGGATTTGAGGAATGCAGAGTTTGGTTTTAATTATGCTAAGTTTGAGATGGTTATTAAAATATCAACTGGGAAGTCAAGAGGCAGATGGATAATAAATCTGAGGTTCAAGAACTTGAGAACAGAATATAAAATTGTCAGTGAAATAAGCCATGAAACTGAATGAAATCACCTAACGAATGGGAGAAGTTGTTAGGGACTGGGTCTGCTTGTCCTCTCGCATTTAAAAGCTGAGATTAGGTGGGGCCCCCAAAGGAAGTTAGAAAGAAGTAGCCAGTAAGTAAAGAGAAGACTCAAGAAGATTGGTAACCTAGAAATCATGTGAAGAAAAAGTATTTTAAAAACCAGGGAGAGATTAGTGTCAAATCTTACTGGTTGGAGGGAATGAAGACTATGGATTATTCTATTAGGCAATGTGGAAATCTTTGTTTGCCTCACTAAATTGTTTCAGTGTGGGGGAGAGAGACAAACAGGCTTGTCCTTAACCTTTTGCAGGGTCTGCAACAAAACTACAGTTTGAAATTCATGCTCCATATATCTACATTTTAAAAGCTGTAAATCAAGATATTAAATACTTGGTATTTTGTGACTGCTAGACAAAAGGAAAAGAAAAAGGCCAAGAAAATAGCGGGAACAGTGACCCTGATACAGTCTGCCACCTAATCAATGCCAGCAACCACCCCACATACTCAAGATTGGCAAATGAAGAGAATGACCAATCTTCCATCTTCCCGTCATCACACTGGGAAACATCCAGGGGCCTGGCAGTCTCTGGAACATGCTGTGTAGGCTTATACTCTTCCTTTCCTTAGAGTGCAAGCATTGAGAATAGCCTTGTCAGCGGATTAATACATAGGTTGCTTAACTTCTAGGGTGTCAGGTGGCACATGAATCTTCTGGGAAGAGAGTCATAAAATGGAGGAAGTCACGAGACCTGTGGGGGTTCAAGCTTGGGTGCAGCCCCTCCTGTTGAGACAAAGGGAATCCCCATTCTCAGATACTTTTTGTCTAGAGTAAGCTCCTAGTCATTTGGGCAATCCTGATCTTGTACTATGAGATTTTCTGTTATTTGGAGCTAAATATATTCCAACTGATTTATAGACATTCAATAAATATGTATTAAATGACCCTCTGATTAAGAAAGCATTAAGTTCAGCTCAGGTCAGTTGCTCAGTCGTGTCTGACTCCTTGCGATCCCATGAATTGCAGCACGCCAGGCCTCCCTGTCCATCACCAACTCCCAGAGTTCACTCAGACTCACGCCCATCAAGTCCATGATGCCATCCAGCCATCTCATCCTCTGTCGTCCCCTTCTCCTCCTGCCCCCAATCCCTCCCAGCATCAGAGTCTTTTCCAGCGAGTCAACTCTTCTCATGAGGTGGCCTAAGTACTGGAGCTTCAGCTTCAGCATCATTCCTTCCAAAGAAATCCCAGGGCTGATCTCCTTCAGAATGGACTGGTTGGATCTCCTTGCAGTCCAAGGGACTCTCAAGAGTCTTCTCCAACACCACAGCTCAAAAGCATCAATTCTTCGGCACTCAGCTTTCTTCACAGTCCAATTCTCACATCCATACATGACCACTGGAAAATGATGGTGTAATACTAAGCCATTAATAACAGTGAACTAGGACTCTAAAAACGATGATTTATTATGATTTCAGTTATGTATGTTTGTGTTTATGTTTGCATATATATATATACACACATATATTTATTATGTGTCTAGAATGTCTGCATATGTACAAAGAGAAATGTACATAAGCATATATATTTTTATTCCTTTTCACCTAGTATAGTACTTGCTCCTAGAAAGCACTGAATGTTTATTGAATCACTGAACACTAACATAATAGATCAGAGTAGTAATCTAAGAAGCAGAGTAAGTTTAGGTCCTCATATCAGCCACTGAATTCACTGCAAAGTTAACTTTTCCAGCCTGGAGAAGACACCTTTCCCTTTAAGGCCCCAAATATTTATTTATTTATTTATTTTTTTTTTTACTTTACAATACTGTATTGGTTTTGCCATACATCAACATGAATCCACCACGGGTGTACATAAGTTCCAACTCCTGAACCCCCCTTCCATCTCCCTCCCCATACCATCCCTCTGGGTTATCCCAGTGCACCAGCCCCAAGCATCGTGTATCCTGCGTTGGAACCTAGACTGGTGATTCGTTTCTTATATGATATTATACATGTTTCAATGTCATTCTCGACTACTTTCCAAATTCCTGCCCCAAACTCTCCTCTTCTTCTGCATTCTTTCTACCCGCATTCAGTAAATGCTTTAAGGAATATATGTTTCTCAAATTCACTGAGATTTGTCCTTGCCAGGACCATTTCCAGTGATGGCTCTGGACTCTTTGGCTCTCTGCATCTTGCTGCCACCTAATAGCCCCTCTGTGCTGCTGTGGCTCCTCATTCTCAAGAGTTTAATTCTTAACTCCCAACTGACATTGACCTGTGGTTTTAACATAGCTTTCATTAAAGCTTAAGGACACCCAAGGTGTTACAATGCAGACCAGAACTTAACACTGACTCAGTAGTCTCTGCTCTAGGACAGGCTTCTTCAGAAGTGCCCCCTCCTGGTTGTGCTTCTCCTGAGGTCTTGTGGGTTAATAGGGGAGACCTTATCTTCCCTCAAAAGGACAGTGTCCTTTAGATTTCCTCTTCTTTCCTTTCTTATCCATCAGAGCTCCAAACTTTTCTGCCTTTAGTCTAATCCAGAGGAAGGAAAATATCAACACGAAAAGGCAGACAAACAAACTTGAATCATCAGTTCCATAATTTTCACTGCCACTAAGCCTCAAATGAAGACTTCTTTTTATATTGTGGCACAGATAGTTTAAGGATTCAGTCTGAAATATCTGTGTTTAGATACTCCATTATTGATGGGCTTTCCTGATAGAAAAATTCTGCCTCTCCATTCCTGTACTTTGTTCATTGAACAGATGTTTATTGAGTATATACTATGTGCCAGACACTCTACCAACAAGTATTTGGTATACAGTAGTAAATAACATACATCACCTGTACTCACAAAATTACATTCTTACAAATAAAAGACTCACTATGGTAATACCTTCTAGATATTTTAGAGAGTTGGCCCCAAGAACCAAGTCCAGTGTTTGTACTCTAAAATGCAGAAAATACATATCTTCCTCTTAATAGCAATTTCCCAGCTCACCTGCTTGGTACAGATGCTATCTTTAGCTACAGAAAATGGTGTTGTTGTTTAGTTGTTTAGTCATGTGCACCTGCCTTGCTGCATTAATATGGAAGAATGCTTTTGGGGTAAATCTCTAAACTGAGTCAGTAATAAATAATTTAACCTAAGTGAAGTGTTTTTCTAATCCAGGGTCTAAGGACAGAATGCATCAGAACCACATAGGAGCTTACATACACAGAATATACACACAAACAAAATATATACACTACGTATATACCACATGCACACACCATACACACAGACCGCCGCCCCACACACACACACCACACACATGACCATCCCTCCCAACCCCATCCTCAAACAAGACAAGGCCATATTGTTGAAGTTTCGAAAGTGAGTATTAGGCATGGAGATAGGAGAATGGAAGCAAGGCCTTTTGTATATTCAAAAATGACTGAAAATCTTAATTGTTTACCAGATTTGGACACTAATCCAATGGAAAGATCAGTTGATTTGGAAATCTGGAGAACTTGGCTAGAGGAATGGTGACCGTATTCTCTGTAGTAATTTTATATAAGTTGCATTATTTCTGTACTTACTAGAATGTAAACTCTTAAAGACCTCTCCTTCAAATCTTTAGTTGGTGTTTCTTCCCCATCTTTGGAAAAAGCTGACTCTGGCATAGGGAGAAGAGTGTCCACCTCTTGGTACTTGGTCATTTGTCAAGCAAATTTCGAGACCTGGAGATGTCTGGATTCTCTTGAGGATTGCTATTGCTCAGGCTTTAGCCCCCAAAGCAGGAGAGAGTTGAATTCAGACCTGTTCTGTTTTCAAGAGGAGACTGAAGAAAGCAGGCTCATGGTTCCAAAACTGGGGCCTTATTTTTTTGCCCCAGAGACAACATATTAAGAAAGTGCAGTCCTTTTGTATACATGTGTTGGATTAAATTCTTGGCCTAAAAATAACCCTGGTGTGACTGGGTTATAGAGCATCTGAATTCTTTTCTGGACCTGGCTTATTTCAGGAATCACCTCATTAATTGTGTATGACTTCTGACTTAGCCATCCTGATGATGGCATGAGCTGCACTTAAATTTCTTTTTATTTATCTAATTAAAATGTTTTAATTACAAAATACTTCAACATACAGAAGATTCTGTAACACATGATTATTATCTAATAATTCTTTCATCCTCCACTGTGTTTTTTAATGAAAAGTTATAGATACAGCTAGAAAAAACCTCCATCCCTAACCCTTCATATTCCCCCAATCCCAGCAAGAGCTGTTATCACAAATATATGTATATATTCATAAATAATATCTAAATTTGTTTTGTGTAAATAATAATAATAAACAAGTTAAATTAAATAGATTTCCATGAAGTATGGTTAATAGATTTTAAAGCATAATGTTTAATTAAAAAAAATTCTCCCCTTATTAAAAAAATAGAGGGGAAATAGTCTTTACTTTTCCATCACAAATCCTTCAGTTAAATGAGACCAGGCTATATTAATGATGTCCAATTAAAATATTAATGAAATCACACACCATATCAGATCACAATTCATTGTGAAGGAATGATACTCTATTCTCAAAAAAAGTGAAGAAAAAGAATGAACTTTTCCTTGCTATCAAAGAAATGATGGCATGGTTAAGATATAATGACAGCTGTAAATGGTTGGAAAAGTGCTTCATCAGAAATTGCCTCATAAGTTAACAAATGTGGATTTGAGTTTGGGAAATCCAAAATGCATATTTGGAAAAACCCATCATCATGAAACAGTTTCCAGTTGCTTCATAATCTTAGTAGATTGCGAAACATGATGCTGAACAGATTAGCACATAAAATCTTCCCTTTGCCACTGGTAACATTTTAGTACTGTTAGGTAATGTAAAATATAGATAAAGTAATGCTGCAATAAATTAGAAGTACTTGCATGAGGAATAAGAAAGACTTGACAAGTGATTTGAGTTCATTCTGTTTCCTCTTCATTTTTTTTTTTTTTCTAATTTCAAAGCGTGGGTAATATAGAATATATAACTAGTTAGTTGCTACCTGGTGGGTATTTTGCTTGTTACACCAACAGCATTGCAATGGACATCATATTTAACATTAAGGTTAATATCCTACCATAGAAATTTTCACGTGTACTTCTGAATATGTCTGTAAATTTCCAGATACCTCTGAACCAAAGACTAATTACTTTTATAGATGGATTTTGCCAAATTGCTCTCAATAAGAGGTAAGAGGCCTTTTTCAAAATGGCTACACCAAAGATAAGAATGGCCACATTTAAAAATAATTGAACTATAGCTGACTTAGAATATTTTATTGGTTTCAGGAATACAACATAGTGATTCAGTATTTTCACAGACTAAATTTCATTAAAAGCTATTATGAGATAATGGCTATAGTTTCCTGTGCTATACAATATATCCATGTTGCTTATCTATTTTATACATAATAGTTTGTATCTCTTAACCCCATACCCCTCATTTGCCCCTCCTTTCTTCTCCCATTTGGCCACCACTCATTTGTTTTATATATCTGCAAGTGTGTTTTTGTTTTGTTAATGTACTCATTTGTATTATTTTTTAGATGCCACATGTAAATGATATCATAAAGTGTTTGTCTTTCTCTGTCTAAGTTGGATGGCATCACTAACGTGATGGACATGAGTTTGAGTAGGCTCTGGGAGTTGGTGATGGACAGGGAAGCCTGGTGTGCTGCAATCCATGGGGTCACAAAGAGTCAGACACGATTGAGTGACTGAACTGAACTAAAGCATAATATTCTCTAGGTCCATCTATCACTGCAAATGACATAATTTCATTCTTCTTCATGACTGAGTGATAGATACTGCATTGTGTATGTATGTGTGTCACATCACATCTTTTTAACCATTCATCTGTTAATGGCAATATGGTTGCCTTCCTATCTTAGGTGTTGTAAATAGTGCCGCTATGAACATTGGGGTGCATGCATCTTTTTGGTTTAGTGCTTTCATTTTTTCTGAAAAATACCCAAGAGAAATTACTGGATCACTTGGTAGTACTATTTTTAGTTTGTTTAAAAAAAAAAGAAACCTCTATACTGTTTTCCTAAGTGGCTGAACCAGTATACATTTCTACCAACAGTGTATAAAGATTCCTTTTTCTCTACATCATCTCCAGGATTTGTTATTTCCGTTAATAGTTTTTTTTTGATGATAGCCATTCTGACATGTTTGAGATGATATCTTGCTATTTTACTTTATAATTGTTTAATATTTAGTGATGTTGAGCATCTTTTCATTTGCTTACTAGCCATCTGTATATTGTATTTGGAAAAGTGGCTGTTCAGGCCTTCTGCTTATGTTTTGATTGTCTTTTTTTTCTGATATTAAGATGTATGAGCTGTTTATATATTTTGGATATTAATCCTCTGTTTATTATATCATTTGCAAATATTTTGTCCCATTAATTAAGTTGCCCTTTCGTTTTGTCAGTGGTTTCCTTTTTTGTACTAAAGCATTTAAGTTTAATTAGGTCTATTTGTTTCTTTTTGTTTTTATTCCTCTTGCCTTTGGAGATAGATTGATAAAAACTACTGTTGTGATTTATGTCAGAGAGTGTTCTGCCTGTGTTCTTTTCTAGGAGTTTTAAGATTTCAGGTCTTAGCTTTATGTCTTTAATCCATTTTGAATTTATGTTTGTATATGGTGAGAGGAAATTAATCTCCTTGTTTTATCTGCTGTTGTTGTGCAGTTGCTCAGTCATGTCTGACTCTTTGTGACCCCATGGACTGCAGCATAACAGACTTCCCTGTCCTTCACTATCTCCCAGAGCTTGCTCAAACTGATGTCCATTGAGTTGGTGGTGCTGTCCAACTATCTCATCCTCTGTCATCCCCTTCTCTTCCTGCCTTCAATCTTTCCCAGCATCAGGGTCTTTTCCAATGAGTCAGCTTTTTGCATCAGGTGGCCAAAGTATTGGAGCTTCAGCTTCAGTATCAGTCCTTCCAACGAATATTCAGGGTTGATTTCCTTTAGAATTGACTGGTTGGATCTCCGTGCAGTCCAAGGGACTCTAAAGAGTCTTCTCCAGCACCACAGTTCCGAAGTATCAATTTTCTGGTGCTCAGCCTTCTTTATGGTCCAACTCTTATATCCATACATTACTACAGGAAAAGCCATAGCTTAGACTGTATGCACATTTGTTGACAAAGTANAATTGACTGGTTGGATCTCCATGCAGTCCAAGGGACTCTAAAGAGTCTTCTCCAGCACCACAGTTCCGAAGTATCAATTTTCTGGTGCTCAGCCTTCTTTATGGTCCAACTCTTATATCCATACATTACTACAGGAAAAGCCATAGCTTAGACTGTATGCACATTTGTTGACAAAGTAATGTCTCTGCTTTTTATTATGCTGTCTAGGTTTATCATGGCTTTTCTTCCCAGAAGCATGCATCTTTTATTTATTTTTCTTTTTTTAAAATTTTATTCATTTTTGGTTGCACTTTTTAAAATTATTTATTTATTTATTTTTAAAATTTCTTTCACTTTACAATATTGTATTGGTTTTGCCATACATCAACATGAATCTGCCACAAGTATATATATACATGTTCCCCATCCTCAACCCCCCTCTCTCCTACCTCCCTGTACCATCCCTCTGGGTCGTCCCAGTGCACCAGCCCCAAGCATCCAGTATCATGCATTGAACCTGGGCTGGCAACTTGTTTCATATATGATATTATACATGTTTCAATGCCATTCTCCCAAATCATCCCACCCTCTTCCTCTCCCACAGAGTCCAAAAGACTGTTCTATACATCTGTATCTCTTTTGCTGTCTCACATACAGGGTTATCGTTACTATCTTTCTAATTTCATGGCTGCAGTCACCGTCTACAGTGATTTTGGAGTCCAAAAAAATAAAATCTTTCACTGTTTCCATTGTTTCCCCACCTATCTACCATGGACTGATGGGATTGGATGTCATGATCTTTGCTGTTTGAATGTTGAGTTTTAAGCCAGCTTTTTGTAGCTGTCCAGTTTTCCCAGTTTCCCTTGTTGAGTGTTAGTTGCACAGTCGTGTCCAACTCTTTGCAGTTACATGGACTGTAGTCCATCAGGCTCCTCTGTCCATAGAATTCTTCAGGCAAGAATACTGAAGTGGATAGCCATTCACTTCTCCAGGGGATCTTCCTGACCGAGTGATCGAACTGCAGTCTTCTGCATTACAGGCTGATTCTTTACTGTCTGAGCCATCAGAGAAGCCTAATCTCATTGTTTTACATGTAATATATTCTTGCCTTCTTTGTCATAGCTTAATCAGTCATGGGTGTGTGGGTTTATTTTTGGCTCTATGTTCTGTTCCATTGACCTATGTGCCAGTTCTATGCACAGTACTGTTTAGGTCATCTCTCGTTTCTTCTTGATGAGCCTAGCTAAAGACTTATCAATTTTATCTTTTCAGAAAGCCAGCTCTTGGTTTCATTGATCTTTTCTATTCCCTTTTAGATCTCTATTTTATTTATTTCCTCTCTGATCTTTATTATTTCCTTCCTTCTGCTTATTTTGGGATTTGTTTGTTAAATTTTTTTTTCTAATTCCTTTAGGTGGTATGTTAAATTGTTTATTTGAGATTTTTTGTTTGTTTGTTTCTTCAGGTAGTTCTATTTCTCTATAAACTTCCCTCTTAGAACTGCTTTTGCTGAATCCCATATATTTTGGAGTGTTGTGTTTCCATTTTCATTTGTCTAAACATGTTTTCCAATTTCCTCTTTGATTTCTGTGTTGACTCAATAGTTTTCTAGTATCATTTGTTTAGTCTCCATGTGTTTGTTCTTTTCTATTTTTCTTTCTCTTAGTGACTTCTAGTTTGCTACTGTTGTGGTCTGAAAAATGCTTGATATGATTTTTCTCCTCTGAAGTATTTTGAGACTTGTTTACAGCTTGGCATGTGATCTATTCTGGAGAACACTTCATGTGCACTTGAAAAGAATGGATGTTCTGCTGTTTTGGGATGGAGTATCATTGTGTGTGTGTGTGTGTGTGTGTGTGTGTGTGTGAGTGTGCACTCTCAGTCATGTCTGACTCTTTTCAACCCCGTGGACTGTAGCCCTCCAGGTTCCTCTGTTCATGGAATTTTCCAGGGAAGTATATTGGAGTAGGTTGCCATTGTCTTCTCCGGGGGATCTTGCCAACCCAGGGATCAAACCTGTATCTCTTGCATCTCCTGCATTGGCAGGCAGATTTTTTACTGCTGTACCTCCTGGGAAGCCTGGAATATTGTGTTTGATTTCAGTTAAACTCAACTGACCTATTGTGCTAGTTAAGATCATTTTGTCTTATTGATTTCCTCCCTGGATGATTTGTCCATTGATGTCAGTGTGGTGTTAACGTTCCCTACAATTATTGTATTACTGTTAATTTCTTCCTTTATATCTGTTAGTATTTGCTTTATATATTAGGTGCTCCTATATTGTGTCCATATGTGTTACTGAGTGTAACATCCTTTCCTTGCATTGATTCCTTTATCATTATATAATGACCATCTTTGTTTTTTGTTATAGCATGTGTTTTCATGTCTATATGGTATATGAGTACTGCAACTCTCTTAGTTATTTTGGTTTTCATAAAACAGTTTTTTATATCTCATATTTTTCAGTCTTTGTGTATCTTTCCTCATGAAGTGAGTTTCTTGTAGGATGCATATTGAAGGGCTTTGTTTTCATTCCTGTTCAGTCACTGTGTATTTTGAACTTTAAGTCTATTGACATGCAATGTAATTATTGATAGATGTGTACTTACTGCCATTTTACTACTTTTTTCTGACTGTTTTTGTAGTTCTTGTCTGTTCATTTCTTCTTTTTGATTATTTCTTTGTGATTTGATGAGTTTCTTTAGTTGTGTTCTTGTGTCTCTTTCTTTTCAGTTTTTGTGTATCCATTGTAGGTTTTTGGTTTGTGGTTGTTATGGGATTCATATATGTTGATCTATAATTATATTTTGTTTTACACTGGTAGTCATTTAAGTTCAAGCATTTGAAAGATCTGTATTTTTTACTCTCCTCTCCCACATTTTGTTTTTGATATCATATTTTACATCTTCATGCTTATTCCTTAACTGTTTATTATAGTTATAGATGCTTTTTGAAATTTTTTGGATTTTGATCTATAAACTGGATTATTTAAATGATTGATCATCAAACTGTACTATTGTACATATTTGCCTTTCTCAGTGGGATTTTCCCTTCCCTTTAGCTTCTTATTTATTTTCTGTTTAGAGAAGACCCTTCAACATTTTTTTAGGGTAAGTTTATCGTTGATGAAAACTCTTAGTTTTTGTTTGTCTGAGAAATTCTGTCTCTCCTTCTATTCTAAATGATAATATTTCTGGCTATGGTATCATAGATTGAAGGTTTTTCCTTTTTATACTTTGATTATATCATGCCACTCCCTTCAGACCTGCAAAGTTTCTGCACAGAAATTAGCTGATAGCCTTGTGGGGATTCCCATATATGTAACATTTTTCTTTTTTTAAAAATCTTGCTTCTTTTAGAATTCTTTTTAACTTTTGCCATTTAAAATTATGTGTTGGTGTGGAGCTGTTTGGGTTCATCTTTGAACCCAACTGTTCACTGTTTAGATTCGTTTAAATTCGTTTCCCTAATCAAGATTTCTGTTAGTAATGTTTTAAAGATTTATTTGGTAAATTATTTGTTTTACTTTTTTAGGGATTTTATCTTGCTCTTTCAAGTGAGAGGACTTCCTATGCCTTTTTATTTTGTGTAACTTTCTCTGCCTCTATGGATTTGTGTGAAACAGTTACCTAATCCTATTTTGAACAAATATTCTTTCATAGAACATTTCTGTACAGACTGTGTGTGCCTAGTGCCTAAGGTGAGGGAGCTAGATTTGACATGGATGCAAGTCACAGTTTTCCTTGTGGTGCTGGCAGGTAACAGGGGTAGGAGGTTGAACTGGAGACAGAGGGGCTTGAGCTGGCCCTGTGTGTGAAGAAGGACTTCCTTTCTGCTCAGTGGCTGTCACTTCCTTATCAGGGGTGTGGTTTGATCCTAAGTTGCTAAAACAGAAGCCATGCAGGTCATGCTTGAGCTGGCTCTGTTTCCTTTAAGTGTGTGTGTGTTTTCCCTCTCCCTACATTCTGTTCTTTGCCCCAGAGAAGGAAGTGCTGGAGGAGGTGGGGCCTGTGTGCGCACAAAGATATGATATGCTGCCTGTACATGTGTTCATGGCTCCACTCAGACATAGTCTCAGACACAAATCTCTGTCTCTCACATCTGATCAGCCTACCACCTCTGCTGCCCCTCACCTTGCTGTGGAACTGCTCTGCAGGGCTGTTGGAGGTCTGTGTGGTCTCTCAGTATGTATCAGGAAGCCAGCTGTGGTGAAGCAGCTGCTGTTTGAGATCTTGATAGCTCCCAAGAAGCTGCTTGAGTAAGTACCAACAGTGGCTGCTGCTGCCCCACCCAGGGCTCTGCCCCAGGACCAGGTGACTTCTGTGTCCCAAAGGATAGTCTTTCTCCTGGTAATGGCCAACACACGTCCAGTGTTGTACTATGTCATGGAATGAGTGGGCTGGAACATTTGCTCAGTTAGAGCTGGGGAATGTTGACAATGTGGTCCAGGGAAACCAGGCAGCCTCTAGGGTTGGCCTCTCTCCTCCCTGTCTCAGGGGCTCCCCAGCATGCCCTTTCCTTAGGAGTGGAATCTAGGCTTCTCCACCTTTTATTTATTATCTCCCAGAAGCCCTCCCAGCAGATGGGGCTTGTCTCCTCCATGTGAACCCCAGGACTGGATGCCCAGTCTGTGATTCAGCACACTCACTCCTCTTGGTAGATGTCCACTTGTGTAATCTCTCTTTTCCTCTGAGTCCCTTCCCAGGGGTGTGGGTTCTGATCCAATTACTTTCCTTCTCTTCCTACCCAATTACATGTGTATCTTTCTTACAGTCTTTTTTGTATAGGAGTTCTGCCAGTTTCTAGTTAGTTTTAAGTAAGAATTGTTACATATGTAGATATATGTTTGATGTGTTCACAGGAGGAGGTGAGCTACACATCCTTTCCCTCCATTAGCTTGATCCACTTCTAAGAAAGACCACATTTAATCACTCACAATCACTTTGGACTGTGACCTGATTAACTAAGTTAATTACTTGGGTTGAGAACATGGAGCTTAATTATAGATAGAAGAACAAATGCTTTCATGTTCTGATGGAACAAAGATTTGCCCAAAATCAAGCATTGTTGTAGTTGAAATTTTGTTTGGTAATATCTATTTAGAAAGGTGAAAGGATAGAGAACTTGGTGAAAGGATTGTGAACTTGGTGAAAGGATTGTGAACTTGTTGAACTTCTTTCAGAATAGTTTTAATATCTAGTTTGTTTGAAGATGCATATAATTTTTGATCCAGAAGATTACCTTAATTTATAGTCTAGGGAAGCTCTCATGTGTGAAAACAGGTATAAAAACACTTAGGACAGTATTTATAATGGCAAAGCAATTTTGTTTGTCAATAGGAAAGAGTACAGTGGAATCATGCAGATGAAATATTACTGAAGATTCTGTATCAACATCTTTGTGAATCTCATGAACATATGATCATCAAAAGAAAGTTGCAGAAGTGTTTGTGCTATATGAAACCATTTGCATTTAGTTTCGGAAATAGGAAAAGACAGCGATCAAACATATGCTGGATCATAGAAAAAGCAAGAGAATTTCAGAAAAACATCTATTTGTGCTTCATTGACTATGCTAAAATCTTTGACTGTGTGGATCACAATAAACTGTGGAAAATTCTTCAAGTATTGGAGTACCAGACAACCTTACCTGACTCCTAAAAAACCTATATGCAGGTCAAGAAGCAACAGTTAGAACAATGGACTAGTTCCAAATTGGGAAAGGAGTACGTCAAGGCTGTATACTGTCACCCTGTTTACTTAACTTCTATGCAGAGTATATCACGTGAAATGCTGAGGTGGATGAATCACAAGTTGGAATCAAGATTGCTGGGAGAAATATCAATAACCTCAGATATGCAGATGACGCCACCCTTATGGCAGGAAGCCAAGAGGAACTAAAGAGCCTCTTGATGAAGGTGAAAGAGGAGAGTGAAAAAACTGGCTTAAAACTCAACATTCCAAAAATGAAGATCATGGCATCCGGTTCCATCACTTCATTACAAATAGATGGGGAAACAATGGAAACAGTGAAAGACTTTATTTTCTTGGACTCCAAAATCACTGCAGATGGTGATTGCAGCCATGAAATTAAAAGATGCTTGCTCCTAGGAAGAAAAGCCATGACAAACCCAGACAGCATATTAAAAAGCAGTACATCACTTTGCTGACAAAGGTCCGTCTAGTCAAAGTTATGGTTTTTCCAGTAGTCGTGTATGGATGTATGAGCTGGACCATAAAGAAGGCTGAGCACCGAAGAATTGATGCTTTCCAACTGTGGTGTTGGGGAAGACTCTTGAAAGTTCGTTGGACTTCATGGAGATCAAACCAGTCAGTCCTAAAGGAAATCAACCTTGATATTCATTGGAAGGACTGATGCTGAAGCTCCAATACTTAGGCCACTTGATGCAAAGAGCTGACTCATTGGAAAAGACCCCGATGCTGGGAAAGATTGAAGGCAGGAAGAGAAGGGGATGACAGAGGATGAGATGGTTGGATGGCATCACCAACTCAGTGGACATGAGTTGAGCAACCTCCGAGAGATGGTGAAGGACAGGGAATCCAGGCATGCTGCAGTCCATGAGGTTGCAAAGAGTTGAACACAACTGAGCAACTGAACAATAACAACAAATGGAGTAAAAATACAGATAATATATGGAAATAAGCCTAAAGTTAGAATGTTAGTTATATTGTGAGGCAGTGAGGGGCATGAGATCAGGGATCAGTTTTCAGAAGCTACCAAAGTTTTGGTAATGTGTTATTTTTTCATGAATATGACATTAATGTTTTGTAATGTGGCATAGATAAATGAAAATATTCACATATCTCAGTATTTTCAGCATACTTGATGCAAATAGTCAATAATAAAAATTTCAATTGAAGAAAATTCATGGCATACACCTTGAGTTGTCATTTAATCACTGCACACCAAGGAAGGTATCAACAAGTATCTTGTGTAAGCTATTGAAACTGCTATCCAAGGTTAAATGAAATTGCAATTTATCAGAGCAGCATTGAGAAAATAAGATACTCTGTTCATGGCTCTTGATTAATGCCAATTGTGATCAGCACAAGAGGATCTGTTAAGCTATACACCATGTGAGTAATGTAATATATTGTGTCTGCTCTTTGCTTTGATTTTGCAGTCTTGAGCCTCAGAGTTATATCTCTGATACCACTGAATTCTACATAGAAACAATCCTTTAATTCTTCTATTATACATTTTCTATTATGAATACTTGTTTTTAGACATATTAAGTGCTTAATATAAATTGTGTGTTTGGGGACAGAAATGTATCTTGAATTGTTAATGGGTTTCCCTCACACTATGTGTAATAAAAGTTTTTAGGAAACCCTTCTCCTTTGCAACTTCTTTCTCCCATCCAAGCACTAACCAGGCCTGACCTTGCTTAGCTTCCAAGATCAGATGAGATCGGGTGCATTCAGGGTGGTATGGCCATAGACTGGAACGTCTTTCTCCTAATCATAATTAATCTTAAAATCTGATGTGACTAAATGCTATAAAGAAAGCTGAATGCTGATGAATTGGTGCTTTTGAACTGTGGTGTTGGAGAAGACTCTTGAGAGTCCCTTGGACAGCAAGGAGATCCAACCAGTTCATTCTAAAGGAAATCACTCCTAAATATTCATTGGAAGGACTGATGCTGAAGCTGAAACTCCAATACTTTGGCCACCTGATGCAAAGAACTGACTCATTGGAAAAGCCCCTAATGCTGGGAAAGATTGAAGGCAGGAGGAGAAGGGGATGACAGAGGATGAGATGGTTGGATGGCATCACCAACTCAATGGACGTGAGTTTGAGTAAACTCCAGGAGTTGGTGATGGACGGGGAGGCCTGGCGTGGTGCAGTCCATGGGGTCGCAAAGAGTTGGACATGACTGAGTGACTGAACTGAAGTTGGGAGGGGAATATTTGGCTATATACTGTTTTATTTTATACATATTTTATATGTTTTAAATATCCTATATATACATTTTTTAAAACTATGTTGAGAGGAAGATAAGGAGGAAAGTGGTGGGTGTCTTCTTGAGGAAAATAAAGGTGAAGGATAGGGAATCTCCTCTCATATGTACGATGAGTTCTTTGGTGTCTGATCTCTGCTGACCGGTAAAGGAAGCCTCAACATTTTGGAAATATTTAGTATATCAGAAAAGTTTCTCAGTGGATAGAACTTTTCTCACTTCCTTATTTAAAGTACTTCCTAATGTCTCTGAATAATACAATGTATTTTTGACTTGTGAAAATAATCTTTGAGTCAGTCTTTCACCTTCCTGTACAAGGAAATGGTAAAAGATAGTATGGTGTAATGAACAGAAAATAAACTATGAAGTCAGATAATCTTAAAATCGGATTTTCTCCCATAAAACTGTATTGACCTGGGCAAAGGATAAACTTTTAAAGCTTTCTGATTTGTTGTGAGAATCAAATGAGATATCCTGTATACAGTGCCTCTATGCAGGACTCAGTCATATCCCTTTTTTTTTCCTTAAGGCATTTAAAATTTTTGCATCATTTTAATGATATGTGTAATCATAGAACTGAGTGATTATATTGAAAAACCAGATTGAAAGTCATACATTGAAAACAAATCAGAGATTCTCAGAGTACTTGTATTTTCCTGGCTAAACATTAGAAGAGTATACTGAAAAAGTCAATTAGGCCACTTTTTGATCTTATTATTGTGTGAGCTGCTAGCTTATATAGGGCTTCCTTCCCAGGTGGCTTAGTGGTAAAGAATCTGTCTGCCAATGCAGGAGAGGCTGGTTTGACTCCTAGGTTGGGAAGATCCTATGGAGAAGGAAATGGCAAGAACAACTCCAGTATTCTTGCCTGGAGAATCCCAGGGACAAGGGAGCTTGGTGGGCTGCCATCTATGGGGTCTCACAGAGTCGGACACAACTGAAGCAATTTAGCAGCAGCAGAGGGTTCTTTATTTATATTAGAACAGAAAAGAGTACCTGTCTTGGTATTGTAATTTCTGTTTGCCAAGTGGTATTTATGATAAAGATTTTCTTTAACTGGAAAAATTATACCTTTTAAATCAATCAGAATGTTAGATTTTAAGTGATCTTTAGAGGACATTCTAATCCTATTATTGCTACTGTGCCTTGGTCCCCTCCATAGTTTGTCAGGACCTAATCTGGGGAGGGTGATCCCTAGGGCTTGCTCACAAAGACTTGATTGGTTCATCACCAGCAGCATTCTTTTCCTGCCTTCCTTCCTCCTAACTGAGGAGCCCCCTAGAGACTGGGGCTCAGCTGGTAAAGAGTCTGCCTGCAATGTGGGAGAGCTGGGTTCAATGCCTGGGTTGGGAAGATCTCCTGGAGAAGGGCATGGCTACCCACTCTGGTATTTGGTCCTAGAGAATTCCATGGACTTCTCCATAGTCCAAGGGGTTGCAAAGAGTTGAACACAATTCAGGGACTTTCACTTTCACTAGAGACTCTCGGTAGCCATCAAACCACTATCTGTCTTCTTCATCTTGCTGTGGTTTTAAGACTTTTGGAAAGAGAAACTACTCTCTTTGGGGATGAATTTAGCCTCTTTACCCTTCAGCTTGTACATCACTTTAGTCACTGTGTATCACCCTTCACAGCTGCTATTCTGCTTTGATCCTCTTTACAAACTTGTTTGATTTTAATTAATTGCCTCTACTAGCAAGAACTAGATAAATAGAAGTTTAACAGAACCCAAAGAAAGTTAAGCTTCTTTTGTCTTGAAAAATTTGAATGGCAATAATGTTGAATTAATTGATATTTTATATTAGCAGGGAGTTTTTACTAACAGAAAGGTTATGGCACTAAACCACTAAAGAAAACTGAGATAAAACAGAAGACAAAGCAACAAAAACAAGATAAAAAAAACCAATGACAAACACAATTCCATTATTTTGATTTTCTTTCCAAAAATTATGGATGGCTAGCACATTTCTACCTGGCTTATAAACAAAGGAAATATATGTTGACATCTCATAGCACACACTTTTTTCCATTTCTGTATCCTCTGGTTAGAATGTCATTGTGATTTATGTTTTCATTCTTCCTTGTTATTCTTTACATTTTATTTGATTAGCTAAAGCTATGCCTTCCATTATGGTGAAAGTAAATGTTCCAGAGAAGGAAACGAATCATCAGATGATGTGGAAGCAAAATGGAAAGAAGAAATGACATAGGTGGCCTCTTCAGCAAAGTAATGACTAAAATGTTCACATATTTAATCTCAAAAACAATTGGCTTAACGTAAAACATTTTTCAAAAAATTAAAAGTAACTGTTTTAAGCACACTAGTGGAAATGTGTATTAAATATATCTTGAATACATGTGTCTTCATCATAGTATAAACATCCACGGAATGTTTTCTTAGTAATTTGAGGGAATATTTATGAATCTAATTTTCTGTTTAGCTGTTCCTGAGAAGAAGCCACTGTACTAAATGTGCTAATGTGATTTTGGTTTTAGAACTCAATTCTACTTTTACAGATCTCCTCTTTCTTTTTAGTTTTCTCTCCAATATTTACAATATTCCCCACTTGTAGAGGCTGTACTGTGACATGCAACAGGTCTAACATATGCACCTGGTACACTAAGGGATTCAATAAATTTTAATTTCTGAGAAGCAGTTTACAATTGGATTTGGAGTAAAATGATGTTGAGGGTTGATGTTGATGGTTCTTGTATGGATAAAATACATAACTTTTATGCATAGATCTTTTTTCATACCTCTTTTCACCTTTTTCTTTTATTCCTCACTTTTTCAGTTAGAAAATGGGTGAAAGATAGGGAATATATTTCCATAGGGAAGTATAACAAAATTTTCAGAGTAGGTTTTCCTGAATTGAGTAAGCTTCTATGACAGTGTTAGATTGTGCCCTTGCCAAGACTCTCACTACCACAGTGATCCTCAATTAATGCAAAAAGTGTATAGTTCAAATGAAGGAACTTGGGATAAATTAGATATTAAGTGTACATGTTCAGTTCAGTACATGTGGTTTGAAGAAAAAGAACAAACTTATTACCAATTAAAGAAAGACTTAGAATTGAGAGTCCAGGAATTAGATTTATGTAACTTTATGTTTTGGGTTGCTTCTAATTGCAGTTCCACTTGGCTTAATCATTTGTGGTAGAAGTTAAGCATCTTTCAGAAAATGAGAAATAGCCAAAATGTCCAACAGTAAGACAATGAGTAGAAAATTTAGGATATGTACATACATTGGAATATTATTAAAAATAATTAGTTTTAGACTAACATTTAGAGAATGAAAAATGCTCCTGATATCATAGAAAGTGGAAAAAGTGAGATAAAAATGGTGTGTGGACTTGGATAGCAATTTAAGAAAATAAACATATATATGCACAGAAGAGCAAAAAACAAAATAGTGAATAAACCTTGATGATGGCATTAATGGAAATTTAATAGTTTATATTCATTTTCATTTTCCAAACTTTTATAAATACAGATTATATATCTATTATATCTATCTGATTTATCTATCAAAGTATATGTGTCAGTTAAGTTTGGTTGCTCAGCTGTGTCCGACTCTTTTCAACTCCATGAATTGCAGCACGCCAGGCTTCCCTGTACATCACCAACTCCTGGAGGTAACTCAAACTCACGTCCATTGAGTTGGTGATGCCATCCAGCCATCTCATCCTCTGTCATGCTCTTCTCCTCCTGCCTCCAATCCCTCCCAGCATCAGAGTCTTTTCCAATGAGTCAGCTCTTTGCATGAGGTGGTCAAAGTATTGGAGTTTCAGCTTTAGCATCAGTCCTTCCAAAGAACACCCAGGACTGATCTCCTTTAGAATGGACTGGTTAGATCTCCTTGCAGTCCAAGGGACTCTCAAGAGTCTTCTCCAACACCACAGTTCAAAAGCATCAGTTCTTCAGCACTCAGCTTTCTTCACAGTCCAACTCTCACATCCATACATGACCACTGGAAAAACCATAGCCTTGACTAGATGGACCTTTGTTGGCAAAGTTATGTCTCTGCTTTGGAATATGCTGTATAGATTGGTCATAACTTTCCTTCCAAGGAGTAAGCGTCTTTTAATTTCATGGCTGCAATCACCATCTGCAGTGATTTTGGAGCCCCCCCCAAATAAAGTCTGACACTGTTTCCACTGTTTTGCCATCTATTTTCTAGAAAGTGATGGGACCAGATGCCATGATCTTAGTTTTCTGAATGTAGAGCTTTAAGCGAACTTTTTTTACTCTTCTCTTTCACTTTCATCAAGAGGCTCTTTAGTTCCTCTTCATGTTCTGCCATAAGGGTGGTGTCATCTGCATATCTGAGGTTGTTGTTTCTCCCGGCAATCTTGATTCCAGCTTGTGCTTCTTCCAGCCCAGCATTTCTCTGCATGTAAGTTAAATAAGCAAGGTGNTAGTTCTTCTTTGCTTTCTGCCATAAGGGTGGTGTCATCTGCATAGCTGAGGTTATTGATATTTCTCCCTATAATCTTGATTCCAACTTGTGCTTTATCCAGCCCAATGTTTCTCATGATGTACTCTGCATATAAGTTAAATAAGGAGGGTGACAACATACAGCCTTGACATATTCCTTTCCTGATTTGGAACCAGTCTCTTGTTCCATGTCTAGTTCTAACTGTTGCTTCCTGACCTGCATATAGATTTCT
>SJYA01000748.1:2199186-2211557 GCA_006410615.1 Neotragus moschatus
GCAGGGTGACAATATACAGCCTTGACGTACTCCTTTTCCTATTTGGAACCAGTCTGTTCCATGTCCAGTTCTAACTGTTGCTTCCTGACCTGCATACAGATTTCTCAAGAGGCAGGTCAGGTGGTCTGGTATTCCCATCTCTCGCAGAATTTTCCACAGTTTATTGTGATCCACACAGTCAAAGGCTTTGGCATAGTCAATAAAGCAGAAATAGATGTTTTTCTGGAACTCTCTTCCTTTTTCCATGATCCAGCGGATGTTGGCAATTTGATCTCTGGTTCCTCTGCCTTTTCTAAAACCAACTTGAACATCAGGAAATTCACGGTTCACGTATTGCTGAAGCCTGGCTTGGAGAATTTTGAGCATTACTTTGCTAGTGTGTGAGATGAATGCAATTGTGTGGTAGTTTGAGCATTGTTTGGCATTGCCTTTATTTGGAATTGGAATGAAAACTGACCTTTTCCAGTCCTGCTGAGTCTTCTAGATTTTCTGGCATATTGAGTGCAGCACTTTCACAAAATCGTCTTTTAAGATTTCAAATAGCTGAACTGGAATTCCATCACCTCCACTAGCTTTGTTCGTAGTGATGTTTCCTAAGGCCCACTTGACTTCGCATTGCAGGATGTCTGGCTCTAGGTGAGTGATCACACCATCATGATTATCTGGGTCATGAAGATCTTTTTTGTATAGTTCTTCTGTGTATTCTTGCCACCTCTTCTTAATATCTTCTGCTTCTGTTAGGTCCCTACCATTTTTGTCCTTTATTGTGCTCATCTTTGTAAGAAATGTTCCCTTGGTATCTCTAATTTTCTTGAAGAGATTTCTAGTCTTTCCTATTCTATTGTTTTCCTCTACTTCTTTGTACTGATCACTGAGGAAGGCTTTCTTTGGAACTCTGCATTCAATGGGTATATCTTTCCTTTTCTCCTTTGCCTTTTGCTTCTTTTCTCTTCACAGCTATTTGTAAGGCCTCCTCAGACAGCCATTTTGCCTTTTTGCATTTCTTTTTCTCGGGGATGGTCTTGATTCCTGTGTACTGTACAGTGCCACGAACCTCCGTCCATAGTTCATCAGGTACTCTGTCTATCAGATCTAATCCCTTGAATCTATTTCTCTCTTCCACGTAAGGGATTTGATTTGGGTCATACCTGAGTGGTCTATTGGTTTTCCCTACTTTCTTCAATTTATGTGTGAATTTGTCAATAAGGAGTTCATGATCTGAGCCACAGTCAGTTCCTGGTCTTGTTTTTGCTGACTGTATAGAGCTTCTCCAAGTTTGGCTGCAAAGAATATAATCAATCTGATTTCAGTATTGACCTTCTGGTGATGTCCATGTGTAGAGTCTTCTCTTGTGTTGTTGGAAGAGGGTGTTTGCTATGACCAGTGTGTTCTCTTGGCAAAACTCTATTAGCCTTTGCCTTGCTTCATTCTGTATTCCAAGGCCGAATTTGCCTGTTACTCCAGGTACTTCTTGACTTCCTACTTTGGCATTCCAGTCCCTTATAATGAAAAGGACATTTTTGGGAGGTGTTAGTTCTAGAAGGTCTTGTAGGTCTTCATAGAACTGTTCAGCTTCTTCAACATTACTGGTCAGGGCATAGACCTGGATTACTGTGATATTGAATGGTTTGCCTTGGGAATTAATAGAGATCATTCTGTCGTTTTTAACATTGCATCCAAGTACTGCATTTCGGACTCTTGTTGACTATGATGGCTACTCCATTTCTTCTAAGGGATTCTTGCCCACCAGTAGTAGATATAATGGTCATCTGAATTAAATTCACCCATTCCAGTCCATTTTAGTTTGCTGATTCCTAAAATGTCGCTGTTAACTCTTGCCATCTCCTGTTTGACCACTTACATTTTGCCTTACATCTAGGCAAAATCACGGACCTAAGATTCCGGGTTCCCATGCAATACTGCTCTTTATAGCATCTGTCTTTACTTCCATCGCCACTCACATCCACAACTGGGTTTTGTTTTTGCTGTGGCACTGTCTCTTCATTTTTTCTGAGTTACTTCTCTACTGATCTCCAGTAGCATTTTGGGCACCTGCTGACCTGAGGAGTTCATCTTTCAGTGTCCTATCTTATGCCTTTTCATGCTGTTCATGGTGTTCTCAAGGCAGGAATACCTTGCCTTGGTTTGCCGTTCCCTTCTCCAGTGGAGCACATTTTGTCAGAACTCCCCCTCATGACCCATCTGTCTTGGGTGGCCCTACATGGCATGGCTCATAGTTTCATTGAGTTAACCAAGGCTGTGGTCCAGGTGATCAGATTGGTTAGTTTTCTGTGACTGGTTTTCAGTCTGTCTGCCCTCTGCTAGAGAAGGATAAAAGGTTTATGGAAGCTTCCTGATGGGAGAGACTGACTGAGGGGGAAACTGGGTCTTTTTCTGGTGGGTGGGACCATGCTCAGTAAATCTTTAATCCAATTTTCTGTTGATGGGTAGGGCTGTGTTCCTTTCCTGTTATTTGCATGCCTGCTATGCATGCTAAGTCACATCAGTCATGTCCAACTCTGCGCAACCCTACAGACAGCAGCCCACCAGGCTCCTCCATCCACAGGATTCTCCAGGCAAGAATACCGGAGTGGGTTGCCATTTCCTTCTCTCTGTTATTTACCTGGGGCCAAACTATGGTGGAGGTAATACAGATAAAGGCAACCTCCTTCAAAAGGTCCCATGCAGGCACTGTTACATTCAGTGCCCCCATACCTGAAGTAGGCTACCGCCGACCCATGCCTCTGCCAAGACTCCTGGACACTCATGGCCAAGTCTGGGTCAGTCTCTTGTGGGGTCACTGCTCTTTTCCCCTGGGTCCTAGCGTGCACAAGGTTATGTTTGTGCCGTCCAAGAGTCTGTTTCCCCAGTCGTCTGTAAGTTCTGGCGGCTCTCTGGTGGGGTTAATGGCAACCTCCTCCAAGAAGGCAGCCACACCCAGGTCTGTTGCATATAAAGCCCCTGCCCCTGTAGCAGTCCACTGCTGACCCATACCTCCACAGGAGACACTCACACACAGTGCTGTCTCAGTCTCTGTGGGGTCTCTGGGTCCTGGTGCACACAAAGTTTGTTTGAGCCCTCTGAGCATCTCTTTTAGATTATGTTCTATAATCCCAAATCTTCCTAAACTAGATTTTAAAATATATAGTGTTTATGATTTTAGTGGGATTTAAAGTAATCCTGATTGTAGTTACTATGTTCTAGATAATCCATAATTAACAGTCTTATAACTAAAAACATCACCTTTATTTTTTTTTTTAAACATCACCTTTATAAACTTGTCTTGGAAGCTGTGTTTAGACCCCACTATAACCTGTATTATTGTATTTCTTACACTGTATTGCAGTTATTCATTTTTGAGCCTTAATTACTTGAGGGTAAAAACTATATCTTATCTTTGTATCCTTAGCTACAGGTCTGACATATAGTATATGTAAGCATTTTTGAAATAGGTTGTATTGAAATTATTTATCCCATTGATGATTAGCTTTCAAAAATTATATTATTTCTAGAATTCCCTAGTGGTCCAGTGGTTAGGACTTTACACTTTCACTGCTAAGGGCCTGGGTTCAATCCCTGGTCAGGGAAGGAAGATCCCACAAGTCATATGACATGGCCCCTAATTTTTAAAAAAATTATATTACTTATTTCAGGAGTTCTTAATCAGAGATGCATATCAAATTTACCTGGGGAGGTTTTTCCAAAATATATATCCCTGGAGTAGATCCCAATCATGTCTAGTTGGGAAAAAAAATCTCCAGATGATTCTGATCTGTATCTGTGGTTGTAATTTGTCATTTGAAACTATTTTTTTAAACTTTGTGGAAATGTAAAATAGTTGAGATGACAGGATGACACTGCTGAATTCTTCTTTAATGAAGCATTTAATCTTGTTTCTGTACTGGCAATATTAGTTTTATTCCATTGTTCTTATTTTGAGTTATATTTTAATCAGACACGTGACTAGATTAAAAAAAATATTTGAGTCATATTTGAGTAAGGAAAAGTCATCTTTCTCAGGATATTAAAATAATGTAACACATTTGTGCACACATTGTTTAGTCTTTTTCTCACAAGGATTCTGAATATTACATGTTTTTGCATTTTTCTTCTCTAGTTATTTTCTTCTGGCACCGTGCAGCTCACAACAACTTCAAGAGCAGAATTTGGAGATTTTGATATTAAAACTGTACTGCAGGAGATTAAACGAGGGAAAAGAATGGTCTGTGCTTTTATGTTTATGCTATGCAACGTTACTCTTCTGACTTTGTGCTTTAAATTTAGAATGCATCTTAAATTCATCCAGTCACCAAAAATTTTAATATAAAGTAGTTCATGTGTTAAAGCAAAGTATATATTTCACTCATTTGTAATATAATAAAGGATGCTGATGTTACTGAAAGTTATTCTTCTTTCTATGTAACTTCATTACTTAGGAGAATTATACAGAGATTTATATTTCAGGGTATTTTGAGAGTCTTTTAATAAAATAAATGAAGATGTGAATGTGACACACCTTATTAAGTTTAAAATGTTAAATTGTTTAAGCTCGCTTTAAGAAAAATTTTATGACCCCAATAGAGTATTGAGAACCTCCCCATGTTGTTATTCATTCTTTTTTTTAAATAAAAGGAAAAGATTTTTTTCAGAGCCTTCTGTTTAAAGTTCACATACATAGTTGTCTTTTAATATGTTTATCATAGCTTTAAAGTTTCCTTTATAAAATGTGCCTAAGTCTCGTGTTTTTAAACATACTGAATTACTAATAAATAGCTTTAAGAAATACTGGCATCTTTATTTGATCACTTACTCCTTTACAGTTTATGAATATTATAAAATGTTCTAGGAATGTAAAATATTTAAGATAGCAAGTGTCTCTAGAAATGACGTTATTTTAAAATTTTTTATTGTGAAAGTTTTCAAACATCAAAATTAGACTAGTAACACATGTCTATCCATCACCTTGACTCATCAAGAATTTGCGGCACTCGTTTCATCTATGCCTTTATTCTTGTTGCTTGAAGTATTTTAAAGCAGAGCTGAGACTTCATATCATTTCACCTCTACATATTTCAGTATGTATCTCTTAAAAGTTGGGCATTTTCTTACCTAACCACAATGTTATTACAACTTACAAATTAACAATGAGTCTTCAGTATCCTTTAATATCTAGTTTGTATTTCCCCAGTTGTCTTAAAGCTATCTTTTTAAAGTTGGTTTGTGTGAATCAGAGGAGGTTCACACGTTACATTTGGTTGTTACATATCCCTTAAGTAATTTAGGCCCCTCCGTCCTCCCTGTCTTTATTGTTTCTGTTTTGTTGTATGCCATTGACTTGTTAAAGAAAATGAATTAATTGTCCTTTAGAACATCCCACATGTTTTATTTGTCTGTTTGCTTTTTCACAATGCCATTTAACTTGTCCCTCTATCCACCAGATTTTCTTTTAAAGTGGAAGTTAGATGTAAAAAACTGATTAGATTCAGTTTTCAACATTTTGGGGGGTAAGAACTCTTCACAGGTGGGACTATATCGTCCATATTTTATCACATCAGACAAGTCATAATGTCTGATCCTTGGATTCAGGTGGTGAGTCAATCCCTCCATTGTGAAGTTCCCCTTCGATCTGTTTCAGACATTGCTGATCTTTGTCTGAATTGATTAGAAATGACTTTTTCTCTGTGGAACTGCATTTTTGAAGGTATAAAGATTATTGATATCATCTGTTCCATTTAAATCCAGTTCAGTTTCTTGATACTTTGATTATTCTTTTAAAAAAGGAAACTCCTTTAAAACAGAATGTGGAGTATTAAAAAAAAATAAAGGGGAAAACAATCATATTATGTTGAACAATGTTGTTACGTCATACATCTGAATTCAGATAGGTGACTAGGGTAATAGTTCAGTTCTCTTGATCAGCTTGCTTACTTCTACACTGTTGACCGTTAGTGTCAGCACTAACCTAGCATTTTCCCATGTGTGCTTCAAAGGAAATCACTCCATCAAGATGCTCTCCCACTGCTCCAAAATTAAAAGGGCATCTGGAATTCAATAAACTTGGAAACTGTTTACTATACCCTCCTTCCTGGAGGAAAGGCTGTCAGAAGTTCTGCAGTCAAGTAATCTGTTTAAAAACTAGCATTTCTCAAACTTCTTTGACTATGAAATTCTTTTGCCAACAATCACCTTAAGTCTTATGAGAATTTCAGCCCTTTAGTCTCTTTCTGCCCTTTTGCCTACTTGGTAGCAATCCCTTTCTGGAGGGCATTGCTTTCCTATCTTCTCATTCTTCGCCCTGGTCATAATAAGAAAGGGACTGACTGCAGGGAAGAGAAGAAGCCAACTACTAAAATATAGAATATATTTTTATGTGTGTTTGCCAGTATTAAGGAGTGTTCCCTTTATGTTTCAATGTCAGGTTGCTAATGGTTAGTAGAGTTAAATAATGGAAACATCAGGGGTGACTACATATTAGAAAGTCAAAGTATGATTTAGATTGCAACATTATTTAATATATATGCTATACTGTAAGTTTAGTGCACTCTCTTTCAATAGCAAAACTTTTCTTTGTAACATGGAATGTTTGGCTGAAATATGGCTAAAATAGAAAAACTAAGATTGCATAAACCTGGAAATACTGCTTATAATTATTCTTTCTCTTCCCCTAAACAGAAATGTACACTTTGCAGTCAGCCTGGTGCTACTATTGGATGTGAAATAAAAGCCTGTGTTAAGACTTACCATTACCACTGTGGAGTCCAAGACAAAGCTAAATACATTGAAAATATGTCACGAGGAATTTACAAGTAAGAGAACAACAATTGTCCATTTTCCTAAACTTGTCAGTAAGTAACCGCCCTTAAATAGATGACATTAGTTTACTTGCTCACTCTTCTTAGGTGATGTTTAGCCAAGTATACAATACTGAGGACTCTGCAGAGTACTGCAATGGCATTTTCCTGTGCCTAGACATCTCTGGATTAGTTTGTTTATCCAGTGTTTGTTATGCTTCCTATGTGCCTGGCATTGGGCTAGGAGTTGGGCATACAACAGTGATCAAAATGGACACAGACTGTGTCTTCATGGAAGCTCACAGTCTAGTGGGAGAAACATATCAGTGAAATGGCCACATAAATAAATATATAATCAGAAACTTCATAAACAGTATAAAACAGTGGTCCTCAACTTTTTTGGCACCAGGTTTCCAGTTCTGAACCAGAAGACAGTTTTCCCGTGGACTGGCGGGGGTAGGGGAGTGGTTTCAGGATGATTCAAGCCCATTACATTTACTGTGCTAATGATAATCTTTATTTGCAGCCACTCCCCAGCGATAGCATCACCACCTCAACTCCACCTCCAACCAGCAGGCATTAGATTCTCATAAGGAGTGTGCAACCTAGATCGCTTATACGTGCAGTTCACAGTAGAGTTCGCCCTTCTATGAGAATTCAGTGCTGCCACTGATCGGACAGGAGGCGGAGCTCAGGCGGTAATGCAAGCAATGGGGAGCAGCTGTAAATACAGATGAAGCTTGGTTTCCTCACTCACCGCTCACCTCCTGCTGTGCAGCCTGGCTCCTAACAGGCCATGGACTGGTACTGGTGGGGGTTGGGACCCCTGATGTAAAAGTTCTGTTACAAAGTGCTGTGAGGGCATATAACGAGGAGGAGCTAACCTAGTCTGTAGTGGAGAAATGTCTAGGAATTTCCCTAAGGAAATAGTGCTTGAGCTGAGATATGAAAGGGAAAATGGATGTGGGTGTTGGGAAGGTGTTCTAGGCAGAGAGAACAGTGTGTTCAAGACCCTAAGATGGTACACAAGCCAGGATGCAAATGGTGGGGGGGTGGTGATGGTAGGAGACTACTGCTGAAAGTCCAGGTGAGAATTGCTGGTAGATTAGAACAGTGAAGATAGAAGTCTAAAGATACTCTTGGGAGACTGATGAAAGAGTAAGGTTTGGAGATTTGGGATTATATGTTACCTTCATTTTTTTATTGTCTTCTCCTTACCTGTGCTGCATTGGACTAGTGGTATCAATATGAATCTATAATGGTTCTGATTGTTTAATCAAATGGAGAGTAAGTTGATAGGGATCCCTGAATATTTATTTATTTGGTTTATCTTTGCAAGTTGTAAAGGACTTCTTTGCTCTCACATTCCCAGTGTGCAATAACCCAATGACCCAGAGTCAACTATTTCATGGACAAAGCAGTTTGTGTCAGCAGGTCACCAAGCCATTTGGGTGACTGCAGGAGGTGCTAATGCTGTGTTATAAACTTGGCCAAACTTTGCTTAATAATAAAGGCACATGTTTTTCAAATGAATTCCATCAAGCCTTTAAGGAACAGATAATTCCAATGTTATTTTTAAAAGTCCAGCACAGCAAAAAATGGAAAACTTCTTGATTCGTTCTGTAACACTTGCATAGTTGTGACACTAAACCTGACAAAGATACCATTTAACAACAGAAATTTAAGAACTAGAGACTGATCTTACTTTTATAAATACATGTACCAAAATCCAAAATAAAATATTAGAAAATCAAATCCAGGGCTGTAGTCTAACAGTTTCAAGATTATTCAAAATTAGGAATGTGACCCATTACAATTAATAAAGAAAAATCCTAGCACTTTCTAATGGAAACTGAAAACACATTTGATATCATTCAACATCCATTTCTGAATATTAAAGTAAGGTAGCAAAAGTGCTCTTGGTTGTAAGCTAGGAGTCTTACTAGAGTGTTAAGAGAAAAAAGCAGCTTCTTTGGCGTTAAAGTAAATGGACCATGGTTCTTAACCAGAAGGTAGAGAGAGCCCTCTTTAAAAATGGTCATGCCTGGGCCCTACCCTCACAGTAGGCTGGGACCCAAACCATGTATTTTATGGCTCGCCAGGACTTCCCTGGTGGCTCAGACAGTAAAGCATCTGTCTACAATGTGAGAGACCTGGGTTCGATCCCTGGGTTGAGAAGATTCCCTGGAGAAGGAAATGGCAACCCACTCTTACTCTTGCCTTGAAAATCCCATGGACAGAGGAGCTTGGTGCAGGCTGCTATCCATGGGGTCGCAAAGAGTCGGGCACAACTGAGTGACTTCACTTAAGTGATTCTCAAGTTCATCTCTAGTTGAGAACCACTATACCAATACACTTTCATTCAGATCAGCAACAAGACAAGGGTGCCAACTACCAGTCACTTTCACTGTTCTTCTGGAGGGTTAAGCTAGTACAACAAGGAAAGGAAGAAAAATGTATAGTAAATGTTGTGAAGGAGAAAAAATTGTCAATATTATTGATTTCATTGTCTACCAAGAAAATGCAAATAAATCAACTCTGAATTTATTAACAATTTATAAGAGCTCACTCAGTAAGGCTGCTGAATATAAGATGAATTTTTAAAAAGAATTCCATGACAGAAAAACCCCCACAGTTCCATGGCAACACACTCCAGTACACTTGGCTGGAGAATCCCATGAACAGAGAAGCCTGGCAGGCTATAGTCCATGGGGTTACAAGAGATTCAGATATGACTTAGCAACTAAACAACAAATAGCTAGTTAAAAAATGTAAATGAAAACTGTCTCCTCCCCCTCCAACTCTTACCCCTCTTCGTACACACACATATATATACCAAAGGTGAACTTTGTTTTAAAAAAATAGCATCTTACACAGGACCCCAGTGAATGACAAATTATATTAGGATCCTTGATAGACTCAACTTTGAAAGATACCTGTTCTTCCCAAGTTATATATTTTAATACAATTTTAATGAAACCCAACTTTTTGACAGTTTTATCTAAAAAAGTAAATGTAGTATTATTGTTTATTAGTAATGATTGTTACCTTATATAACTGGAAAAAGAAATAGAAACTTAAACAAGATAGAAGTTTGTTTCTCTCCTGAAAGACGTCCAGGGGAAAGCAATGCAGATGTGGTAGGCAGCTTTTCAGTGTCATTGGTCCGCATTTCCTTCTTCCCGTTGTCTCCTCCTTCCATAGAAAGCAGGAGGAAGCAGGGGCAAAGGAAGATGAAAGGACAAAGTTGCTGTTGCTCCACCTGAGTCAGGCTTTAGTCACCCTTCCTGGAATTTCCATACACTCAGCATCCCATTTGCCAGAATCTAGTCACGTGTCCAAAGGAGTCTGGGAAATATACTCTTAGTGGACACATTGCTACCCAAACAAAATATGGTTTAGTACTATGTAGGTAAGGGCAGGGATAGATATTGGAGTAGCCAACTAATCTTTATCACATGAAGCCAAGAAAATTTTTAATGCAGTTGAGAAGAGAAATCTTCCTGTTATATATCAAAGCCAATCATATAGTATAGTAGTGAAAATAGTATGGTACTGGCCCAGGGATAAAGATCACTGAAGACAGATCCATATCTTTGTTGGAATCTTAGAATCTAAGAAGATGCCTTAGTGGGGATTGGCACTAACAATGCAATGGAACTTCTTACACATACATGTTCTTGCACTGTTGTCTGCTCAGTCCACACAAGTAGACTAGTAGTAAAAGTTATATATTGTTTAAGGTTTAGGTCTCCAATGATAAACTGCTCTCCATTTTATATCTGTGGGTCTTTAGAGAATTTAAATATTTTGCTTTTATTTGGGGGGAGGCAGAGTTTCAGAGGAAGTTTCCTCTCCTGGTTAACTTGTGTGTATTGCCAGTAAGGACTTGGATGCCATTAAAACTAATTTTAGAAAGGGAAATGTTCACAGAGTTGGAGGCTTTCTGCTTAGAGAAGTCATAATGTTTCAATGATGTGCTTAGTCACTCAGTCGTGTCCAACTCTTTGTGACCCTTTGGACTATAGCCTGCCAAGCTCCTGTCCATGGGATTTATTTTTCAGGCAAGAATACTGAAGTGGGTTGTCATTTTCTTCTCCAGGGGATCTTCCTGACCCAGGGATCAAACCTGTGTCTCCTCTGTCTCCTGCATTGCAGGCAGATAGATTCTTTACCCGCTGGGCCATCAGGGAAGCCCTCAGTCCGGATATAGTCTGCTAGTTGAACTGAACTGAACTGAACTGAATGTTTATTAAGTTGCCAGGGGAACAGAGCTAAAGAGTTATCCAAAGGTGAAATTCTTATGCAGAAAGGGGAAATATTTTTATTAATGTTTCACCTACAATAGCAAAAAGAAAAGAAAGAAAGGAAAAAAATCAGAATTCCATCAAGAGATTTAGTAAATGAATTTTAGTACATACAAGCATCTAGTGGAGTGCTATGCAGCAGTTAATGAATAAAGTAGACCCATGTGTAGAGTTGTGAAAGGTATTTCAAGTCAGGGGGGAAAGTTGTGTAATTCTGTTTTAGCATATGAAAAGTACATGCATACAAGATATGTGTATACATGTATACATGCATACAAGATATGTGTATTTTTTAAAGCCTATTTGTCCAAATTATATTTAGATCCCATCACATTATAGGATTGTTTTTGGCCACACTGCACAGTATGTAGGATCTTAACTTCCTGACCAGGGACCAAACCCATGCTCCCTGCATTTGAAGCACAGAGTCTTAATCACTGGACCACCAGGGAAGTCGCATGGTTTTTATACATAGAAAAATTTCTAGGAGTATAGTCAGCAAATATAATAGTTGTCACCTCTTATTCATTGTATAGGGAAGGAGAAGAGACAATTTTATATGCTCCTTTATATAGTTCATGAGCAATACGTTATTTTTTTAAGTAGTCAATAATATTTTATTTTTAATTTTATTTACTTATTTATTTTATTTGGCTGGGCTGGGTCTTAGTTGTGGCATATGGGACCTAGTTCCCTGACCAGGGATTGAACCCCAGCCCCCTGCATTGAGAGCATGGAGTCTTAGCCACTGGACCACCGGGGAGTCCCCCAATAATATTTTAGAATAACAAGCTCATTTAAAATATTTAAAATCAAATATATGGAGAATTATTGTATTTAAATTTTAACTTTATTTAGATATTCTTTTTGAAATAGTTATCCGTTTTCATTTCAGAAAAAAAATGGAAACTGTAGATAAAAATAAAACTTAGTATCAACTTTAATTCTAGCATCAAAGATAACTTTTAAATCTTTTAGACTGTTTTCTTCTAGACATTTATGTGATTATTTACATGTATACATTTAAAAATCCAAACTTTCTTACATATAATATTTTATAACCTATTTTCCACTTCCTGTATCTTTAATAGAGGCATTTTTTCTGTGATGTTAAACAGTAGTACATCACCATTTTAATGGTTGTCTAGTATTCCACTGAGTGCATGATTTAGCTTCTTTAATCAGTTCTTTTAGATGTTTAGATTTTTTGTTTTTTTAGTTGTTAGAACACCATGTTTCAGTGGTCATCTCTGAACAAAAATATTTGGACTGG
>SJYA01000748.1:2217198-2232349 GCA_006410615.1 Neotragus moschatus
TAATTACATTGTGGTATGAATATTTAGAAAAATGGACCTCAGCAGTGTATTTACTGTTCATCTCTTAAGTCCTTAACTGTAGTTTTAATAAGCATGACATTATTTGATAAGTATATAACATTTACATCATTTCAAAAAATACTGCCATGACTGTCCTTTATGCATATTTTAGCTTAAATTTTTGAAGCATTTTTTCTTTTTTCCTTTTTTCCCTTTTTTTGTTCGTTTTGTTTTTGTTATCAATATTAAACAGTGTAATCTTTGCAAGCATATATTGAAGATTATTCTGGAGCATTTATTGCCTTACCAGAAATGTTAGTAAGAAATGTTCTTTAGAGTAGAAAGATAGACTTGAGTTTCTATACTTTAATGAGCTCTTTGTTCCTGGGGGGAGGGGGGTGGGAAGGGTGAGTTTTACTTTCATCTCAATTTATTAAAAACCCACAACTGAAGTACATTTTATTTCAAGGATCAGCAGTTTTAGAATTTCAGATAGTACTTGCTCAGGAGTACATGTTACTCAAGATATTAAGAGAATAACAAGATATATAGATCTACTGTTGAATCAGAATCTATGTACTTGAACAAATGTGTGAATCTTAAATATCTCAAAGCAAAAGAAAAGTGTTCTAGACTGTTGTTGCTTTTTTTAAGAAGCACTAAAGTTAGACCAAGGTATACAGTTTTGTTCTAACAGACATTTAGGTTATTGTAAAGATAAGGAATGCATTATGGGTCAAAATCAAACATTCCTCTCATATTATGTATATTTTGTTCCTGTTATATTGGCTTTATTTTCAAAATTGTAGTTTGTAGTATTAGTTTCCTTTTATTGGTATTCTTGCATATACTATTCATTCAATAAATGAGTTATGACTTTCATGTTTGTACTTATGTCTTTTTTGTGCTAGGGTATGATGAAGCTTATCTGTAACTGCAATAGTATTATGTTCCTTTTAGTCTTGCTATTATTTCAAGGTGAAATGCCTAGTTTGTTTAATAACTTTGTGGTTAAATAAGTATGAGAGAGAGAAAAATGTGAATTTGAGTTAATTTTGACATTTCACACATGAGGCTTTATCAGCAAGAGAAACAGCAAATCTTTCAAAAGTATGATAGAACTGCGTTACATCTTGTTTCTTTTATCATTACATGATTTAGATCCCTGTGACTTACATCAGATCCTCTGAAACCTAGTTAGAAGGTGATTTTAAAGATAAACCCAAACTCCTAGTATAGTTTATCAGCTTGCTCATAAGGCTGCAAGGTTAATATCCTTGTCATAAAGGAATTCCACCTTAAAGATTTAAAGGTACTCCCTTTACTGTGGACAACTTATTTCTAGCAGCAGCTGGTCCTATTGAGGACAGAAATCAAAATTTTAGTTGGTAGAATATGCTCATTCCATACATATAATTTCTCACCTGCATGCCTGCATCCCTACTCAAAGAGGAAAAAAATCAAGCAAGAGATTTCTGATTAATGCTGGAACTAGAACTATAGTGTGCTTTACTGCAAATGTTACCTGTCATGTTTGAGTGAGTGTGTGTGTGTGTGCATGCACATTGAAAATCCATTACTTAGCTTCGTTTTAATTACCCAATAAAAATATGGAGAAGAGAATTATGTGGTTTTTCTTTAACTAACTGAAACTATTTACAGCTGGGGTTTGGGATTGGGGTGTTTTTGTTTTCTTTTTTCAGCATTGCTGAGGTCATTCCAAAGCATAAATGTGGTAGAATTTCCTACGAAAATTCTGTGGCCATTTTTTTAAGAGAAAAACCCAGTCCCTGTGACAATGCTGCTTTATGTATCAACCAGTATTACATATTGCCTTGTTCAGATAATGAGGTAACCAAACTTGAAGGACAAAGCAAAAATATAGTCTTGATTTTTATTCAGAAGATGAAAGGTATAAAATACCTATGGAAGTTAATAATAAGTTACTATGGAAGTTAATGATAGCATTTTACTTTGTTACACTGTAGCAGACATTTCTGCCTGTGGTAAATGTACTGAAGTCAACCAGACCCGGGTCCTTGTCAAGATCCATAAACTCCCAAATTCTACCTTTGCCTATACAAGTCTATAGACTTACAAATGTGTTTTATGTTGGGGGTGGGGCCAGTGGTGGGGAGATAGGGAAGGTACAACTGGGCAAAAAGTGTTCTGCTGTGTGATGATAATAGTCTAATAGATTTATGTGAAAACAAAAGTACTGTTTGAAGAGGCAACCTTTTAAATGGGACATGAGAGAGTAAATGTTCAAGGGAGTGTTAGGAGCGGGGAGGTAGAAATAAACTGTAATAGGGACACTGGATTTAGAGCTGTTGAGTTTCTATAAAGTCATGTATACTAAAGGGTAAGTTTGAGTAGCTGTTTGAGTAGCTTTAAAATCAGAGCTATTTACAGATTTTTATTTATTAAAGTCATATATAGCCATAAAAAGAAATGAAGTGCTGATTCATACTAAACATGGATGAAGCCAGCTTACTACACTATGATCATCATAGCATAGGATTCTGTTTATATGAAATGTCCAGAAGAGGCAAATTCATAGAGACGGAATGCAGATTAGTGGGTGCCAGGAGCTGTTGTGGGGGGGGGGGTAAGAAATAAGTGGCATGGAGTTTCTTTTGGGGGTGATGAAAATATGTGAAATTAAATAGTAGTGATGGTTATACAACTTTGTGACTATACTAAAAACCACAAATATATACTTCAAAGGGTGAATTTTATGTTATGTGCACCTTACCTCAGTTTAAAAAATGTAGTCATTGTGCAACATGAAAAAATACACATGTAGAAAGCGAAATGCTAAAATGCCCCTTTTCCAAGAGCCTATTCCCCTACACTTGATATGTATTCTGCCAGATGCTTATGTTAAGATATAACTTAGCATAAATAGTCTCATGCTGCACTTCCAGTTCTGCACCTTGTCTTTTTCACTTGAACAACACTATAAAGTGTCAGCACAACTAGATTTCTCACATTCTGTTTAGCAGCACCGTGGCATTGGAGTGTATGGATGAACTGGAGTTCTGTCCAGTCTCATGTACATCATGTTCTTAAGTAATTTCTTAGGCTATATTTCAGAAGTGGAACTTCTAAGTAAAGGGTATGTACATTTAAAGTTTTGATTAAAAAAATGACCATCCAAAAAGTTTGTACCAATTTAAAAGTCCACCTATAGGGACTAAGCTTCCCTGCTCTGCCACTCCAAAGGAGTGCTTTTTAATGAAAAAGAGGTGTGGAGCCTTTAAAAAAACATACATGCTCTATAGAGAATTCTGTGGAGTTTTGATTTTGTTGTAAAGACCAAATAGACTATATCTCAAAGTGGAATATGAATTATTTTTGGGAAACTGGACACTATATTTGTGAAAAGATTAAGTCAAAAGGTTTTATTGTATGTATTATGTACAGTTTTGTGTGTATTATTTATATTAATTATTGGCGAATCATTTCCCTTCATTCTGCTCTCTGAAAAGTAACAGCTTGCTCATAGCTGTTCATTGTTGCCAGATGGATCTTCTCTATGTGTCCACGGTCAGATGTGACTCAGTTCAGTGTACTTGAAGGGGTTGTGTACTGTTTTGTTGAAGAATTCCTATGACCTTTTTCTGTTTAGATGGTTCCTACTCCCCAAACACTGTCTAACAACTGGTCAATTATGTAAAAAATAAGGTAGAATCACTTGACCTTTTCAACTAGTTGGTTTGTCCTTGTATGAATAAAATCTAAGACTAACTAGAAAAAATGACTTGGTATACATATTATGCTTTTAGCTTATCTGCTAGTATTTTTTTAATTTAAGAATTTCAAGCACCAGTTATCTGCATGTCTGAATATAAAATAAGAAATAAGAGTAAAAATAACATGAATAGGGGCCTCCCTGGTACCTCAGTTGTAGAGAATCCACTTGTGAATGCAGGAGACATGGGTTTGATCCCTGTTCCGGAAAGATCCCACATGCCATGGAGCAACCAAGCTCATAAGGCACAACTATTGAGCTTGTGCTCTAGAGCCCGGGAGCCACAGCTACTGAGCCCAGGTGCTGCAGCTACTGAAGTCCAAGTGTCCTAGAGCCTGTGCTTCACCAAGAGAAACCACAGAATGAGAAGGCTGTACAGTGCAACTAGAGAGGAGTCCCTGCTCGCCACAACTAGAGACAGACCTGAGCAGCAAGGAAGACCCAGCATAGCCATAAGTAAAGAAATAAATGAGGGGAAAAAATAACGTGAATATTTGGTTATCAAGAAAGTTTCTAAAGAATAAATTGAATGTAGTCAAGAATGAATTGATGCCATTCAGTCAGTTCAGTTCATTCACTCAGTTGTGTCCAACTCTTTGCGACCCCATGGACTACAGCATGCCAGGCCTTCCAGTCTATCACCAACTCCTGGAGTTAACTCAGACTCATGTCCATTGAGTCGGTGATGCCATCCAACCATCTCATCCTCTGTCATCCCCTTCTCCCGCCTTCAATCTTTCCCAGCATCAGGGTCTTTTCCAATGAGTCAGTTCTTTGTATCAGGTGGCCAAAGTATTGGAGTTTTAGCTTCAGTGTCAGTCCTTCCAATGAATATTCAGGACTGATTTCCTTTAGGATGGACTGGTTAGATCTTGCAGTCCAGGGGACTCTCATGAGTCTTCTCCAACACCACATTTCAAAAGCATCAATTCTTCAGCGCTCAGCTTTCTTTATAGTCCAACTCTCACATCCATACATGACTACTGGAAAAACCATAGCCTTGACTAGATGGACCTTACTTGGCAAAGTAATGTCTCTGCTTTTTATTTTTTATTTTATTTTATTTGTCTCTTGCTTTTTAACACGCTATCTAGATTGGTCATAGCTTTTCTTTCAAGAAGCAAGCGTCTTTTAATTTCATGGCTGCAATAATCATCTGCAGTGATTCTGGAGCCCCTCAAAATAAAGTCTCTCACTATTTCCATTGCTTCCCCATCTATTTGCCATGAAGAGATGGGACTGGATGCTATGATCTTAGTTTTCTGAATGTTGAGTTTTAAGCCAACTTTTTCTCTCTCCTCTTTGACTTTCATCAAAAGGCTCTTTAGTTCTTTGCTTTCTGCCATAAGGGTGGTGTCATCTGCATATCTGAGGTTATTGATATTTCTCCCGGCAATCTTGATTACAGCTTATGCTTCATCCAGCCCAGCATTTTTCATGATGTACTCTGCATATAAGTTAAATAAGCAGGGTGACAATATACAGCCTTGATGTACTCCTTTCCTGATTTGGAACCAGGACTTAATGCCATTAGTTTAACATTTTGTGCTAATTGGGTATTTATGACGTTAGCCAAACAACTATTTTACTTAAATACCTTTAAGTCAGATGTATAATATTGCAAATAGCTTTTATTTTTTTCCTTTTTTTTTTTACAAAAAATTTTTAAAAATATTTTACCAATAACTTGACCGTTGGTCATGTTTCCTTCCCTTTTTTTATATGCTTATGAAATAGTTAAGTCTTTAAGGAGTAGCCACAAACAGGATAACTACACTGCTGCTACTGCTAAGTCACTTCAGTCATGTCCGATTCTGTGTGACCCCATAAATGGCAGCCCACTAGGCTCCTCTGTCCCTGAGATTCTCCAGGCAAGAATACTGGAGTGGGTTGCCATTTCCTTCTTCAATGCATGAAAGTAAAAAGTGAAAGTGAAGTCACTAATAGGAGGCAATTACCAGCCACGTGATTCCATCAGGTAACAGCCTCTAGTGTGAACAGGTATGGTCTATCCTTCTAGATGGAATAATGTCTAGTAACACTATTAGGGCAGCAACACCTTCAGGTTCAAAGAAAAACCATAACCTTCAACCTAGTGAATTTTATAGGAAATGAGATAAGTGTAAACAAGTCAAAGCAAACTATGTCTAGCTATATGGAATATTAATACCTGAAAACTACTCTGAGGGGAGAGCAGAGACGTAAACTTGCATAAGGATAATCTTGATACACAAAATAGGCACTAAAAATCCATTATCAAGTATTCCCCCAAACCACAAATCTTTAAAAAGCTAAATTTCCTTAAGTCCAGTCCAAAATCTGACAAAGGGGTATTTGATCTGAGACTTTCTGTATGCACAACATATGAAAAACATTTTTATACTCCATTTTTAGAAACTTTCTCATTGTAAAAATTAACACTGAAAACATTACAGGAGTTCAATATGAATGGAATTATTCAAGAACAAAATCTGACATGGTTCCTCTAAACTATTTTAAAATGAATTGAGATTTAACTATGTTAATTAGAACACTGAGGTTCATAGTCCAGTCTTTCATGATAAACTGGCTTAGTTAAAACAGGTTGAATTAGAGATAACAAACAGAACAAAAGTAAACAACCCAAAATCTATCCAGCCCTTTCATATTTTGCAGCTACACAATCTTCAAAGAACCACTAATTTAAGTCTCTATTTTCTTTGTCACCAAATAGATGCTATGAGCACACACTTGTTATAAGTTCAGAACACAATGAAAATACAAGATAATATTTTCTCTCAGGACTAGTTAACAGAAAACGGGTTTATATTAGACACTGGAGGTCCCTTCTCAAAATAACTGCTGCAAACTTTTTTCTGCCAGACTGTCCAAGGGAAAAAAACAGCACACGGCCATTATAAGAACATTTTTCTACTTCCAACTTCAGATTTACAGTGACCTAACTTGTAAGATGAAGAGGTCTAAAATTTCAATGTTAGAGGGAAGTTCAGGCTTTCTGTTAAGAACTCCTCTAGAAAACCTTGCCCGTTACTGTCAGAACAGGTCAGCTTTACTGTCAGGGCTCCCCTCCAAAAGGCCTAAAATGAAGAAGCTTGTACAAACCAAGGGCAGTCCTAGTCTCCTTTCAGTTCAGTTCAGTTCAGTCACTCAGTCGTGTCCGACTCTTTGACCCCATGAATCGCAGCATGCCAGGCCTCCCTGTCCATCACCATCTCCTGGAGTTCACTCAGACTAACGTTCATTGAGTCCGTGATGCCATCCACCCATCTCATCCTCTGTCGTCCCCTTCTTCTCCTGCCCCAAATCCCTCCAAGCATCAGAGTCTTTTCCAATGAGTCAACTCTTCACTTTGGTCAATTTTCCTGAACTAGAGCATTTACCTGAATGTATGCATGGGCTTCCCTGGTAGCTAAGACGGTAAAGAATCTCCTGTGATGCAGGAGACCTGAATTCAATCCCTGGGGTCAGGTTGATCCCCTGGAGAAGGAAATGGCAACATACTCCAGTATTCTTGCCTGGGAAATCCCATGGACAGAGGAGCCTGGCGGGCTACAGTCTATGGGGTCACAAAAGAGTCAGACACAACTGAGAGACTAAACAATGATAACACAAGTTCTACACCTATGACGGACTGTGTGACAGTAAAAATAAATGCACTTAACACCTGATTACCAACATTTCATACGTGAAGTGCATAAATGAATCCATGAAAAAATTAAATTTTAAGACTCACTACAAAATAATACAACACAACCTAACAAAGTCTAACCACGTGTAAGGAAAATTCTGTTACTACTGGTAAAGTAAAATCAGCATAGTACTCTAAATAGAGCCAGTAAGCAATATAATTTACATCCTCAAAGGGAGTTTAAAAAAAGCCTACTTTTACTAAATAATTAGATTCCTTCTGTAGTAAAATGACACAAAAAGATTTTATATTAAATAAGAGACAGACAATCTAAAATAAAGTCAGGAAAGGGTTGAATGGATGATCTCAGGGTTCCTTTAAGCTCTTAGAAAAAAATTATTTCAGTTTTTCACAAAATTTGAACCTTTAAAAGAGAAGTAAATGTTTTTTACATCTAATTATTTTGTTTCTAATCAGTCTAATCTTTCAAGATCTAAAATGAAGGCTATAATTTTGAATTCTGTAATTTTTAACCACATGAAATGTGTTAACATTTTCAATTTCCTCTGTTAAAAGATATTTAATACACAGAGGACAACTATTCGGTAAGCTCTCACAATACAAGGAAAAAACAATCCTCATTTATTGCAAAAGATATGCCCAATTTCATGTTGTGTTCAGAATCTAGTAATATCAGACTGGCAATCAAAACTCGAACTGACCTCCTAAGATTGACCCCATTTCCTAGCAGCATTCAATGTAACCATGAGAGTCTACAAGCCTAATTTTATGTAACATCAAGGTAACTCATTCAACTCTCCAAATAGTAATACCCTGTCATCACCTCCCCCAAAATATCCCTCTTGCCCTCTTGCCTCAAGTCCACCAAAGAACATATACAAAAGTAAACTTAATAAAAATAACACATGTAAGAGCACCCCTGATAAACAGATTTCTTTCTGGCAACTGTTTTTAAAGTGAGAAATAGTTAAGACAAGGGGGAAAAAAAAAACAGTACATTAATGGATCTTACTGAACCACTGAAATCCTACAAGATGAAGTTCCCTTCTACCAAGACTTACGTGTGTAGTAAGAGGACACAGGCCTTTGAAATTTGACTAGCAAAATAGCTCAGTCTAGTTTCTGAAATCCAGTCATGCACGGAAGTATGAACCCAAGAACACAATTCTGTTTTACTGAACAAAAAAAGATTAAGTTTTTCTTGCTTTAGTTTTTAGAGAAGAAAGTACTTTCATGACTTCTTAAAAAAAGGTATATTCAAAAAAAAAAAGGTGCTTAAATGATAAGTTTAACTTTTACTATAGGATTAAATATCCACCCACTTTGACATATGAAAAGGTCAGGAAACCTTAAAATTCCACTTGCCTTCAGCCTCCAAATACAATTAAAGTCCACATGGCATGGCAACACAAATAGCTTAAGGCAGGTAAAGAAGTTACTAAGCTGTTACAGTTTTCGTTTTCCCAGGGTGAACAGCAGAGTGGGATGAGAAAAAGAACAGGAATTAATACAGGATGTAGATCTTGCGACCTTCCTGCGCCAGAAACTGTCATCTTTCAGTAATCAGAAACATAAAACCCTCTAGAGTTGCCAATAATTTTCCTCATTTGTTTCTGTTCCACTGTGACAGTTTCACATTTGGGGTAGAAAGAAGAGAATTAAAAACTCTTTTAAAATGTCATCAAAATCAGCTGTTTACCACTATACAGGAGACAAAGCGAGAATAGTCAAATTTAAAGACAGAAAGTAGGACCATGGTTACTAGAGGTTAGCAGAAGGGAGGATTAGGGAGGTATCATTTAATAGGTACAGATTTCAGTTTGGGATGATAAAAGAGTTATGGAGAGGGATAGTAGTTATTGCAGAGCAATGTGAATGTACTAAATAATGCCACTGAAGTGCACACTTAAAAATAATTAAAATGATTTTTTAAAAATTTCCCTTCAAAGAGGTCACTAAAAAAAAAAAAAAAGAAAACAATTAACAACTACTCAATTATAGCTGAAATCCGGCGTGTTCAGGGTGGTATGGCCATAACATAACTACTCTACTTTAAAGCACAAACCAGATTGAGATTTCCTAAATTATCTAGCAGTAATCAAGTTTTGGGCTTCTCTGGTGGCTCAGTGGTAAAGAATCTGCCTGCAATGCAGGAGACACAGATGTAGGTTCAGTCCCCGGGTCAGGAAGATCCCGTAGAGGGCATGGCAATCCACTCCAGTAGCTCTGCCTGGAGAATTCCATGGACAGAGGAGCCTGGCAGGCTACACTCCACGGGGCTGCAGAGAGTGGGACACAACTGAAGCGACAGCACACAACATCAAGTTTTAAAATTCTCATTCAAACTTTCATTATGAAAGCTTAAGTCTGGTATGCAAAAATAATGAGAATATAATGAAATGTATTTTGTTCATTTAGCTGAGCCTTTAAGTCTGTAGTTTAACAACTAATGTCCTTCAAAGATCAGAACTCCTTTCTTAAGTCAAAATAGAATTACTCTTAAAATCAGCCAGAGAATCTTATTATTTGTAATAAAGTAATTTTATGAATAAGCATTCAAGAAATGACATGGGGAGTTTCTGTTTCAACAAGTTTAAAGTAGAAATACCAAAAGTTCACGCCTGGCTCTGTAATAGTAAGATACACGCAGGTGCAGTGATTATATTACACATTCAGTCTGTAACTCCATTTTTCCCACAAATCTGTAAAAGGCTGAAGACATTCTCATAAAGGCTGTGTGCCAACTCAACTTGTAGGATCAAGACTTAGAAATGTGAAAATCTCCTATTACTACTAAGAGTTCATGCCTGCAGAGCCTGGGATCCTGCATGTAGTTGCCAAGTCAAGTGCCTATAAAGCATCATGCCATGGTTCACAGGACTGCCTTGGTGCTATAACAAGTGACTCCAAGCACTGGTTTACAAAAGGCAGCTCTGTAATGACCAAGAAACCAAGGGATATACATGAGGGGGAAATAAAGACTTATCAAAGCAACTTAACCACTGAGCTGGGTTATGTAGTGAAAATACCATATGATGGCCAGAGTTCATTAGCAACTTATTGACCAGAGATGTCTTTTGTTACCCGAATGTTATTGACCAAAGTGTTTCAGTATTCACTTACATAACATATTGCCAACCATACATGTTATTTTCTGCAAAAATCCCTCAGTCAATAATATGTTAATACACCCTCTGATATCTACCCAGACCCCATATGTATTAAATCTAATAATCAGACATATGTTCAGTTATACAAGTTTAAGTAAGTGAAAGACTACTGAAACGTAACATATTATGATAACAGTAAATATTTTTTAAAACAAATTTCAAATGCAATACCACTGGTAAAAATGTTAGGAGTCCCTATTATGGCTGCATGCTTTTTTAAAAAAGATCAGTAATATAATCTAAATATTAATACTACCTTGGAAACAGTTATCCACTTAAGAAGATTTTAATCATGTTAGTATTAAATAACTACACTAGAGAGTTCATTTTTGTAACTTGAAACTTTAGTGATAATGAAGACTGGTATTATTTTCATTTCAGAGTTTAGCCAGACAACTTAACAGAAAGGCTTATTTTCAAATGTTCCTGATCCTTAAGCCAAATAGGCTTATGTTCTATATTTAGTATTGATTTAGTATTACCAGGAAGCAGTAATTCTTCGGACCCTGGTCTCATGTTCTCTGTTAGAGAGCAAGCATAGAAGATAAGCAGTGTCTGAAAGTTTGCAGATCAAAGAGCTGAAATTTTGGCATTATCCTCAAACACAATAGTCTTCTCAGACCTCCCTTGGAAGAATGGTTCTTAAGTGATTCAGCTTATCCCATGTGTCCAAGCAGCCTAGGGCAGGTATCCAGTATGCTGGGGCTGGAGATGGGGGTGGGGGCCAAGGGGCAGGGAAAGGGGTTAAAGAAAACATATGTTGCTTAGGAAAAAGGCTTGACAGGTTTTCTTTTTCCCTGGGAAAGAGGCAAGGTAGGAAAGGATTTAGGCCGCCTTTATTGCATTTAATAACTAGTCACTCCATTTCATGAAACTTGGAAATGCAGCCAACTGTTTGTAGGCTATTTCCTAGAAAGGTGGTTGACATAAAACTTTAAAACGTTCCTATCTTTATTCTTTTTTTTTCCTTTGATGCCCTCCTGGAAACTCTATTTCCATGATCTATACCACCCATTCAAGACTACTCCTTTCCTGACTCTTCCCCCTATCCTGATCTGAGTGTTCCATGGTGTCCTGGTCTTTGCCCTCTTGTATTGTTCTCATTTGTCCGCACAACCAACTGATCAATCTGTCACCGGTGTGGTCTGCTGATTAGTTCCAGTCCCTATCCACAGTCTGTTCCACTCACTGAAGCTGAGTCTCAAATGGGACACTATGCTGTTCTTCTGGATGTTTTTACCCAATGTGCTGGCTACTCAAGCATGAGTGTCACATCAAATTGTCCTGACCTGAATTTTATCTGCCTGTTAATGATACCATCAATCATAGTGATAAAATTGATCTGCTTTGATTTCTACATATACTTCTTTAGAATCTCATTCTGTCTTTTGGATCTATTTTTACCACTGATAAACTAGTTTGGATTCTACTGGGTTTTGCTTGTTTGTATGTTTTTCTTTTGAACTTTTTGCCAAGATTCCTAACTTCTACTCTGTGCCCATGTTCACCAGATGCTTAGTTCCTTCATTTTCTTTGGTCTTGCTTCCTTAACTACCCAGTTTGGATAAGATGGTTAATGACCTCCATTACCCCTTGACACCACTGGCCTCAGCTTCCCACTTCTTGTAATTCTCTTCCACTGTTTGCTTCTCCTCTGCCTAGTGTTTACCGTACTCTTACTTTGGTGGAAGATCACCTGCTAGAGGAAATCCCAATGCAGACTGATGCCCATAAATACTGGTGTTTGGTCTCAGATTCTCCACATCAGTCTGCAGTCCTTTGTACTTACAGATGGCCTCCGGATTTTGGTGGCCTTGATGAGGTTGCTGACTCTCCGCTTCCATTATCTCTCATCTTTTAAATGCAGTTGAAACTAGTACTCCATGCATAGAGCTGTGAGAATTAGAGGAGAGAACACACACTGAAGATCTCCATCCCCTAATACACTGTGCCTTGTTCCTGTGCTCCCTTCTAGTTTTACTTTCCCTTCTCTTTTCATATAATTTTCTTGAAAGTCAAGTCTTCACTTGATATTTCCACTTCATTATTTTTTTATACACTCTTTAGCTCACTGTACACACTTCTGTCTATATCTCTCCATTTCTCTCAACTACACTAAAACCACTCGGGCACAGTTCACCAGTGACTGTTGCTAAAGCCAATTTGCGCTTTTGAGTTCCCGTTTTACTTGACTTCCTTGACTCTATTTAGTGTCCATGATAGTCCACGCACCATCACACAGTTCTCTGCCAATCTGCTTTTGCAGATGACCCGAAGAGAAGAGTAACCCACCAAATGACAAGACCAATACTGAAAAGTCCTTCTGTTGGTTGGGACTGTGCATGGACTGTCTACCTAGCCCCTTCCCAAGAGCAGAGGTTTAATAGGTGCCTGTGCAAAATTACCATCTGGTTTCCTTTCCTTGGCAGAGGACCTACAAAGACAGAGTGGGGGGAACCGTAGGTACCTGAGAGGTAAAGTGGTGGAAGGGAAAGTTGAGAGAAGGAAGATGTTGAGGCCAGCGGTGTCATGAGGTAATGAAGTTGATTAGCCACCTTGCTTGGGAAAATGCCACATAATAAAGATAACTCAAAGCTTGAGGCACATCAGAAAGCAAAATCATTTAATGTACATAGATGCCGGGTCACTCAGTTGTGTCCGACTCTTTGTGACCCCATGGGCTAAAGCCCACCAGGCTCCTCTGTCCATGGGATTTTTCCAGGCAAGACTATACTAGAGTGGGTTGCCATTTCCTCCTCCAATGTACATAGATACACATATATAAATCTTGCTTAGTAGAAAAAATAAAAGTTAAGGTATGTGCCTACTTATGAAACCTATGAAAATCGTCAGAGGTATGATGGTAAGACTAAAATCTGGGAAACTCAAAATTCTAAGCCCATTATGCAGATAGAATCAAGCAGCAGACACCTGAAAAAAGAGCCACACAAGAGCAGAATGAGGTGGATAAATTAGGAACTTTATGGTCTGAAAGCCCTGGGTTGAGTCCTAGCTTTATGTCCAGTAAGTGGTAAACTCTGAGCAAGATACCTTCCTCCTCTCAGTCTCAGCCCCTACACCTCTGTCAAAATAGTATCCATGTTATCTGTAATATATATCCCTTAAACCACTGGATTGTTGTAAAGAGCAAATAATATGAAGTGATTTTAAGTGAAATTAACGGGTTCATGGTACAGGAAAGTAATAAGTATTTCCTTTTCCACATGGTGATCCTTCAGATATAAAAGTGAAGCTATTTTGTTACTTTTTAAAGTTTTTAAAAGACATTTTCACTATTCACAGATGACTTGATGCTCATATGACAAAATTAGAAAATGCAGATAATTTTTTAAGTTTTTAAAAAAATTTTAAATTGAAGGATAATTGCTTTACAGAATTTTGTGGTTTTCTGTTCAATACATCAACAAGAATCAGCCATAGGTACACCCATGTCCCCTCCCTCCCAAACCTCCCTCCCATCTCCCTCCCCATCCCACCCTTCAGCCTGTCACAGAGCCCCTGTTTGAGGTCCCTGAGTCATACAGCAAATTCCCATTGGCTATCTATTTTACATACGGTATTATAAATTTCCATATTATTTTCTCCATACATCTCCCTTTCTCCCTCCTCCCCTCCCCCCATGTCTATAGGCCTGTACTCTATGTCTGTTTCTCCATTGCTGCCCTGAAAATAAATTAATCAGTGCCATCTTTTTAGATTCCATATATATGTGTCAGTATACGATATTTATATTTCAGTTTCTGACATGCTTCACTCTGTATATTAGGCTGTAGGTTCATCCACCTCATTAGAACTGATTGAAATGTGTTCCTTTTTATGGCAGAGTAATATTCCATTGTATATATGTACCACAACTTCTTTTTCCATTCATCTGTCAGTGGACATCTAGGTTGCTTCCATGTTCTAGCTGTTGTAAATAGTGCTGCAGCGAACACTGGGGTACATGTGTCTTTTTCAATTTTGGTTTCCTCAGGGTATATGCCTAGGAGTGGGATTGCTGGGTCATATGGTGATTTTATTCCTAGTTTTTTAAGGAATCTCCATACCATCTTCCATAGTGGCTGTATCAGTTTACATTCCAGTTTACCAGTTTACATCCATCAGTTTACCAGCAATGCAAGAGTGTTCCCTTTTCTCCACACCCTCTCCAGCATTTATTGTTTGTAGACTTTGATGATGGCCATTCTGACCGGTGTGAGGCATTTCTCATTGTAGTTTTGATTTTCATTTCTCTAATAATGAGTGATGCTGAGCATCTTTTCATGTGCCTGTTAGCCATCTATATGTCTTCTTTGGAGAAATGTCTCTTCAGGTCCCCTTTCCCACTTTTTAATTGGGTTGTTTGTTATTCTGGTATTGAGTTGTATGAGCTGCTTGTATATTTTGGAAATTATTTGTCAGTTGTTTCCTTTACCAGTATTTTCTCCCATTCTTTTCACCTTATTTGTAGTTTCCTTTGCTGTGCAAAAGCTTTTAAGTTTACTTAGGTCCCACTTGTTTATTTTTGTTTTTATTTCCATTACTCTAGGAGGTGGGTCATAGAAGATCTTGCTTTGA
>SJYA01000749.1:0-30275 GCA_006410615.1 Neotragus moschatus
ACCCAGGCAGTGACTTCTTTTGTTTGTTTGTTTTCACCGAAGTGTATAGTTGACTTACAGTATTGTGTGTGTTTCTGGTGTACAGCCAAATGTGCTGATTACACATGTAGTTTTGTGTACTAAGAGTAAAGCCTTATTGTCTATTTTATGTATGGTGGTATGCATCCGTTAATCATGTATCCCTATTTACCCTTCCTCCCATTTCCTATTTTGTACCATAAGTTTGTTTTCTTTGTCTGAGAGTCTGTTTCTGTTTTGTAAATAAGTTCATTTGTACTACTTTTTAGATTCCACATATAATTGAGATCATACAATATTTGTCTTTCTCTGACTGACTTACTTTATTTACAATAACCTCTATGTCAATCCAAGCAGCTAAAAACAGCACTGTTTTATTCTTTTATGGCTGGGTACTATTCCAGTTATTTTGCATCTTTTTTCTTCTAAGGATGGACACTTCGGTTGCTTCCATGCTATTATAAAGAGTGCTGCTATGAATATTGGAGTGCATGTTACTTTTTGATTAGAGCTTTTGTCTCTTCCAGAAGTGCTGACTCAAACAATAACCTCTATATTTAGTTTCTTAAGGAAACTCTATGCTTTTCCACGGGCTTCCCAGGTGACTCAGTGGTAAAGAATCCACCTGCCAATACAGGAGACGTGCGTTCAATTCCTGGATTGGGAAGATCCCTGGAGAAGGAGATGGCAATCCACTCCAATATTTTTGCCTGGAAATAGTCCTTGGAGAAAGGAGTCCAGCAGGCTACAGTCCACAAGGTCAATAAGAGCCTGACATGACTGACAATGAACACCAGATCTCCTCACCTTGTGTTCTCTAGACTTTATTTCAATAAATAGCACTGATTCACTGAGGCTTCCTTGTGTTGACTGACGGGCTCACCTGGGCTCCAGATGCCTGACCTCCTTCCCCGTGAGCCTGTCTCCCAGCATCTCAAGGAGCATGTCCTCCATGGTCCATTCTGCCTGCCAGCCAGTCGTTTCCCTCAGATCCTGGATCCCGCAGGCCCCATGGGACACCTAGGGGAGCCCGTGTCATCTAACTTGGACTGAGCACAGGGATACTCTTCCTCCAGCCCTGGGGACCAGGATGGACATGGGGCACCCAAGGGTGACTGAGAACAGAGGGCTTGTGTGCAGGTGTGAGGGGGGGCCAGCCGTAAACAGAGGGGAGAGAGAGACAGCACACACCTCACCCAGGCTGCCTCCACGTTTCACCAGGACTCCTGCAGGAGCTTCCAAAACCATCTTCCTGTGTTTATCTTGGAGTACTGCCCTACCTACCCCCATCTATTCCCCACAGGGGACTAAAATGACCCTTAAGAATATCGATCTTAGCAGCACCCGCTTCCAGCTCTTCTCTGGCAGCCAGGACTCTGAGCACAGATGCCCAAAGCCTCCACATAAAAGGCCCGGGGGATGCACAGCTGTTAGCTCGAGACAGTTAGAAGACCAGGAGTAGGTGATCGCAGAGCCCTCCCTCCAAAGGTCAGCCTTGCAGCAGTGTCCTCACCGTGTAGAGTGTTATAAGAGGGGGATGGCCGCCTTCTCCCCGGCCCTCCAGGCCTTCCAGCCTCAGGCCTGAAGGTGAGCTGAAGGGTGGGGGACAGGCTGGGGACGGCGACCAGCAGAGCTCCGGAGCCCTCGCTTGGCCACCCACTGGCCAGGCCCATCCTTGGGAAGACAGTGAACCTCTCATCCATCCCCACCTCTGAGACCTGAGGGGGTGGAGGTCTCCATGGGTCCCAGTCCACAGAGGCCTCAGCAACTGGAGTAACTGGACACTGTCATTAAGGTGACAGATTTAACCAGCTTCAGTCACTCCATTCAAGTTCCAAGAACTGGTCCAGCTGAGGTCAGTTGTTGACCCCAAGCAGGTGCCAGAGGTCAGGGATAAGTGGCAAGGACATTGCCCAGCATCGCTTCAAGTCCATTCTATGGTGGGGGCTGTTCTAAGAAGGGCAACAGCTGGGAGCTAGGGATTGACCTGGAGGGCATTTGCTGTAACACGTGTTCCTATTGCTCCTATACAAGGATCTCTCCAAGTTAAATGAGAAGCCTGAGGGCTGGCTCGGTGCTGGGTGCCTGACTCCCTCAGTGGTAACAGCTGAGCAGGCTTGGGGACTAAAGGGCACCAGCAGCTGAGATCTGCCTTTTCAGCAGGGCTTGGGTACTGGTAAGAGGGCTTAGACTGAGTGCTGGAGGAAGGGTCCCTGGCAGGATAACCAGCCCTCGCAGGGAAACCCTCCTCTTAGATAGGACCTGAACCTCAGGGTGAAAGTTGAGCTTTGGGACCTTGCCCTTTCTTGTCAGTAAAAAGAAACCTCCTTTGCTGGAGGTTTATAGGACCATCATGACCTGGTATCAAGAGCAAGGATCTGACACTGGGAAGTTTGCCACTGACCAGCGCCCCCCATCTCACTTTTCTATAAAAGAGCTCTGTTGAGAGCTTTTGGGGAGTTTGGGGGTTTTAACACATGAGCTGCCTGTCTGCTTGCATGGCGCTGCAATGAAACTTTTTCTGCTCCAAACTCTGACATTCTTATATTGCTTGACTGCACTGTGCATCAGGCAAATGGACATACTTTCAATAAAACATGTAGCCCAAACTATTCTGCTGGGGCCTGGGGTCCCCTGAGGCCAGAGCTGGAGGCCAGGCTCACTCCACCCCAAGAAGCAGGACTGAGGGGCTGGGGGAAGTGGTCAGGGGAGGAGGGAAAGTCCATCCAAGGCATGCTCTGACCTGGTCACCCATTCTGGGATTGCATCTGCCTGGACCTTCTGAGGAGCTATAATGGGATGCCTTAGGCTCCTCCTCTCCAGGGAGGAGAGGAGAGCATCTGGGTGTGGCTCTCACCCCCACGGGCCTGCTCCACAGGGCACCGACTCTCTGTGTTTCCACATGTGGAACACGTGAGCACCTAACTGGCTCCCATGCCTGAAGCCTAGGGGAAGGAAGCCAGAGACCTGGGACTTGGAAATGACCCTAGGACATCTCCTCAGTCCCTCCCCACATGCTGCAGAGCCTTCTCCACATTTTTGTCCAAACCTCCCTCGAAAGACTTTCCTCAGTGCCTCTGACTCCCTCTCAGCCAGTGTTTCCCTGAGGCTTCAATCGGCCCTTCCATTCCCTCCTGGAGACATCAGCAGTCATGGCCCTTACCTGCCTGACCTTCAGAAATATGAGTTCATTCCTTGTCAGTTCTTCATCAGTTCCTGGAGAATTCCCATCCTGCACAGACTTCTCCTGGGCAAAAGTTTCAGGCACTGAGTGATGCAACCATTCAGTGTCCATCCCCACATCCTCTGAACCCTTAGAGCTGGATCCCGTTGAGCTCTTTGTGTGATTGATGCGATCCCACAGTGACCCCTGTGTCAGGTGAGATCCCTGTGTCTGAGCAAGAGAAACCGAGTCTGGCAGGCCAGGTCAGAGAATGGAAAGAAGCCCCAAACTCACACAGTTCATGAAGGAGAGGAACAGGACAGGTCCCCCTGCAGGAGCTCACGGTCTGTCCCCAGAGGCCCCAGCAAGGTCTTAGGTCCAAGCATCTGGAATCCCAGTGTCAAGTTCCCACGACACAGAATAACTTGGGTCAGAGGACCATATTCTTGGACCAATAGGCCAGGCTGAAGGATGAGGAAGAAGAATGTGTAATAGGGACCTGAACCCTTGAGAGAAAGTCTCAGGAAGAGAGGCTCCAGATTTAGTGCTTCCTGGATGCACATGTGCCCTCTTAGATCAACAGAAATGACTCTCCTCACCCTGTTCTGGGTCCAAGCACCCCACACCCCACAGTAAGTGCACCGCCCACTTCCCCAGCTGGAGACAAACACGAATCCTCTCCACCTGCTGCATCTGCAGGGATGTCGGGGGTGAAGGGCCCCAGCGCGATGCCAGTGCACTTCCTGGTCTGTGGGCTCCTTTCTCACTATTCCTCATGTATACTATATATGTGCAGCAACAGGGGGGTGCAGTAGACCCCGGCCTCCAGGAGCACTGCTCCCTTGATACCAGTCCTTAAGGGTGATCCCACTCAGTGTTCCTCCTTCCTGTGGGAAAATTCACTCCTATGAGCATGAGCCCTTTGTTGGCCCCAGTTCAGTAAGACTGTAGAGTTTTCTGTTAACCTGTATCATCTGTCATGGTCTTCCAAGGATTCCTAGAAGAGGCCCATGAGTAGAAGGAATCCGTGGAGTTCTACTCATGTTCCTACCGCCCTCCCGTGTAGCAACCATATAAATCTCTCTTGACAACCAAGGTCATTACCACACCCAACCCATAATCTCATTGTTATCCACAAATCAAGGGGCGTGAGGAATCAGATATGGCATTTCAACGAAACTTTCTGTTCTGCCTTCGTAGAAGTATTCCCCTCTTTAGTACTAAAACCTCTAGCCCAGAAGGATCCAGAGTCATGGGCACTGAAAACAAAAACTTTGAGATGGGCTTGTAATGTGTAATCATGAAATTTACCAACTTGGCTTAAGTTCTTAATTCCTAGATCCATAACACATGGGTATGGGAGCAAATGCACTAAATACTGTGTGTGGATTCAGAGCATGACACATTCCAAGAGACCACAACTCAAAGCGTTCAAGATATTTCTCCAGGAGACATGGCACTGAGTCCCCTTCAGGACAGTTCAGTGATATCTCAGGCCATTGCTTCTGAGGGCTAAATTCTTTAGGCTCCAAGTCAACTTTGATGAAGGGTAGTCCATGATGTATGGTTAGATGTAGTCTGCCTACCAGCCGCTTTGTTACAGAGCCCATTTTGAAAGTGTTAGGCTGTCTGGGGAAGGACTGCCTTATATTCTTTGGGGTTCACACAACTGTTTTTTTAGCCACACTACACCACTTTGAGGATCTTAGCTCCTGACAAGGGATTGACCCTGCACCTTCAGCAGTGACAGCACAGAGCCCTAGCCACGGTCCACCAGGGAAGTCCCTCACAGAAATTCTTCTTCTGTTTTCTTCTATAAAATGCATCTCCAATGGTTTAATATTTTTTTTTTTTTAGTGAGAGGATAATTGCTTTACAATGTTCTGTTGGTTTCTGCCTTACAACAATGAGAACCAGCCTTAATTATATATATATGTATATGTATATATATATATATATCCCCTCCCCTGTGAGCAACCTTCCCTGCTCCTATCCCATTCCTCTAGGGTCCTCACAGGGCTCCCTGTGTTATACAGCAACTTCCCACCCCTTATCTATTTTACACATGTGTGTGTGCACACTCAGTCACGTCTGACTCTTTGCAACCCCATGGCCTGTAGTCCATCAGGCTCCTCTGTCCATGGGATTCTCCAGGTAAGAATACTGGAGTGGGTTGCCATTTCCTCCTTCAGTTTTGCACACAAGAGTGTAAATGTGTCCGTGATACTTTCTTCATCCATCCCACCCTCTCCTTTCTCAGTTGTGTCCACAAGTGCATTCTTGAATGTGTAATTTAGCTCTTTCACCAAACTTGAAAAGTTTTCAGCCATTATTTCTTCAAATATTTTCCTCCACTCCTTTCGTTCTTCTCTCCAGTTGGGAACCCAATTCCTCAATTACCTATTAACTTTATACCTTTCAATGTTTTCCTACAAGTCCATGAGGCTTTTTTTTAACTTTTTTCTTTTGTTTCCTCAGATTGGATAATTTCTTTTAAAATCTATGTTTAAACTCACTCTATCTCTGCCATCTCCATTCTGTTATTAAGTGCAAAGATTTCATTTTAGAACTTCACATACCATATACTTCAGTTCTAAAATTTTCTCTTGCTCCTTTTTTGTCCTTTGGTATTTTCTATTCCTCTGTTGAGATTTCTATCTTTTCATACATGTGTAATTTCCTTTATCTCAAGCATAGTTATAATAACTGCCTTTAAACTTTTGTTCATTAATTCCCACATCTGGATCATTCAGTGATGACCTCTGTTGATAGTCTTTTCTTTTGAAAATATCCTGGATGTTATGAATATTATCTTGAAGAGGCTATGGATTCTTTTAGTGTGTGTGTGCGTGAGTGTGCTCAGTTGCTTATCGTGTCTTACTCTTGGAAACCCCATGAACTGTAGCCCACCAGGCTCCTCTTGTCCATGGGATTTCCCAGGCAAGAATGCTGGAGTGGGTTGCCATTTCCTTCTCAGGGGATCTTCCTGACCCAGGGGTGGAATCTGTGTCTCCTGCGACTCCCACGTTGGCAGGAAGGTTCTTTACCACTGAGTCGCCTGAGTAACCCTATTCTTTTCTTGGGTTGGCCAAAATGTTAGCTTGGGTTTTTCCCCTGGATGGTATGAAAAAACCCGAACAAACTTTTTGGCCAACCCAGTTATGTTCCTTCAATACTAATCTTTCCCCCTTTGGCAGGCAATTCACTTGGTTAGACTGAAACTGCAAATCTGTCTTGTCTGTGATGAGAGGCAGCCATCATCTTAGCTCAGACTTCTTTTAGTCTGTATAGTGCTATGTGGTAAGGATTCATCAGACACTGGTGTAGAAATTGTGCACAGAATTTGACCTTGCTTTTCTTTCTCTCCTTTAACCATTTCTCCTCCTCCCACAGTCCTGGTTGCTCTGGGTTCTGTGCTGTGGGGTTGTTTTTGGGCCAGAAAAATAGCAGGCTTTCTGTCATAGTTGCAGTCCCTTCTATCTGTCCCAGAGCTGCAGCTTCCTTCAAGGGACAGCCACAGAATAAATGACAGACTTGTCCTCTACCCATCATTCAATCCATATTTTGTTGTTGTTCATTGTTCAATGTCTAAGTCGTATTCAACTCTTTGCGACCCTGGGGATTGCAGCACACCAGGCTTCCCTGTCCTTCACTATCTCCCAGAGTGTGCTCAGACTCAAGCCCCCTGAGTCAATGATGTCATCCAGCTGGCTCATCCTCTGTTGCCCCCTTCTCCTCTTGCCTTCACTCTTTCCCAGAGTCGGAGTCTTTTCCAGTGAGTCAGTTCTTCGCAACAAGTAATCAGGTATTGGAGCTTCAGCTTCAGCATCAGTCCCTCCAATGAATATTTAGGGTTATTGACGCCCCTCAAAATCTTCCTGCTCTGCTTCTCCTGAGCCCTCACGTGGCAGTTTTGTACTCTGTACTTTTGTGTTTTGTACTTTGCACCAGGTCTAGAGTGTGTGGTTATTGCCTGCAGGAGAGACTGTTTGTCAGAAGCTTGTCTGAAATGGTTTTTGAGCCTTATTCTTTTGCTGACCTGTTGTGTGATCTGGAACAAGTCACATCCCTGCCTTTGCCTGTTTCCCTGTCTACATAATAAAATAATAATTCTGCCCCTCTTTAGAAGAATCACATGATAAAAAAGTAAGTGAATTGCAAATGGCCAAGTGCTCTTCTGATAGAATCATATCCTTCACTCCTCCTGTCCTTCCACAGGCTCTCGAGGGTTCAGAGTGCCCCCTGACCTCTATCCTAGGGAAGCAGGCCCTTACAGGGAGGGAGAACTTGGATCTCGGTGTTCCAGCCCCCCTCCCACCCNTAGAAGAATCACATGATAAAAAAGTAAGTGAATTGCAAATGGCCAAGTGCTCTTCTGATAGAATCATATCCTTCACTCCTCCTGTCCTTCCACAGGCTCTCGAGGGTTCAGAGTGCCCCCTGACCTCTATCCTAGGGAAGCAGGCCCTTACAGGGAGGGAGAACTTGGATCTCGGTGTTCCAGCCCCCCTCCCACCCCTTTCCCCTTGGACATAAATCGGAATGATGAAGAAAGGACTTTAGAGTCAGACCTGGGCTTCTATTTTTCTTTATATCTCAGAGATCTTAGATAAGTTGTTTCTCTTCTGAGCCTTGATTTCTTTCTTTTTTATATATTTACTTGGCTGCTCTAGGTCTTAGATGCTACGGCATGGGGGATTTTTAGCTGTGGCCTGTGAACTCTTAGTTGCAGTATGTGGGTTCTAGCTCCCTGACCAAAAATTAAACCCTGGCCCCCAGCATTGCAAGCACAGAGTCTTAGCCACTGGACCACGTGTGGCTCATCTGGTGAAGTTGCTTAGCCTTGATGTCTTCATTTCTAAAATGGGTACCTCCCTCCTGGAGTGGATGTAAAATTAAATTTAAATTTGTAACTGCTTATAAAGACCTCAGTGAACTTCTCTGGTAACCCAGTGGTTAAGTCTCTGCACTTCCAGCGCAAGGAGCATAGGTTCGATCATCGGTCGGGGAACTAAGATCCTATATATTGCAAAGAGTGACCAAAAAAAAAAAAAAAAAACCTTAGCATCACAAGCTCTCACAGTGAGTCACTGCTCTCCGCAGTCACCAGGCAGGAAACAGGATTCACTTTCCTTCCTCCGGGCCCTTCTGAGTTGACTCCTTGCCATTCTCTCAGCTTCCTCTCTTTCTTGAGAAAAGGTGTGGTCAAACAGGGATAAGCCACTGCAGAAAAATCCAGGTTTCCTGTAACAGGCTCCCAGGAGCCTCGGTGTGCATTTGAGCACCATTCTCCACCAACGCCTGCTTTTTTTTTAAATCCTGCCTTTATTTATTTATTGTTAATTTATTTAATTGGAGGCTAATTCCTTTATAATATTGTATTGGTTTTGCCATACATATGAATCAGCCCTAGGTATACATATGTTCTCTCCCTCATGAACCTTCCTCCCACCCCAACCTAAATACAATCTCACCTCTCTAGGTTGTCCCTGAGCACTGGGAAACCCACTTTATACCAACATCATTCTACTACAGGTACTTGAGTAAAAAACCACAAAAAAACAAACAAAAGGCCCAAACGACAAAGGTCATGTATGGCGTCACTAATGACCTCTTACATCCCAGGCTGCAAGCCAAGAGCAGGGATGAAGTGGGTTTGGGGTTGGAGAAGGGGCAGCAGGGAACGAGCCCAGAGTGGACAAGTAACTAAGGTTGCACAGTCACGAAGTGCCAGGGCCTGTGCACCCCCAGCTGATCTGAACCCACTGAAACTGGGTCTGCACAGCGGTTCTGAACCTGGACTGTCCTCTCTGTTGGCCAGCCGAGGAGTGGGGCTGACGTTGAGGCTGGTGCCCAGGGACTTACTCTATGTGAGCTCAGTTTTCCTTTCGGGCGTATCTTGGATACTGGAGGGAGAGTGGGGTTATAACTCAGTGACCCACGATCTCAGACTGGGGACTGGGATCTACAGAGGTGATAATATCCAAGCCTCACTGATCTGTGATCCTGGGGACATGGGGACAGGGGGAGGAGGAACATGGCCTGTGAAAGCAGGATTATTGAGCCCATTTGACAAATGGAGAAACTGAGGCACAGAAAGACTGAGTAACAGATCCAAGATCGCTGAGCCTGGATTCAGAACCACTCTTTCCATGTCCCCGCTGGCTCAGCAGGTAAAAGAATTCACCTGCAATGCAGAAGACACAGGGAACATGGGTTTGATCTCTGGGTCTGGAAGATCCCTGGAGGAGGGCATGAAAACCCGTGCCAGTATACTTGCCTGAAAAATCCCAGGGACAGAGGAGCCTGGTGGGCTATAGTCCACGGGGTTGCAAAGTCAGACCTGACTGCGCCACCAAGCACAAGAGCATCCCTCTGAAGGGTAAAGGGTGGGGGTGACTGAGAGATGCCCAGGCTCCTCGTGGGTTCCCAGACCACCCAGGGCATGGACGGGTGACCCCAGAAGACAGCAACCGTGGGGTGCATGCTTTCCTCCAGGCACCAGTATTCCCTTGTAAGGATGGACCCTAATTTACCTGTTGCTGTTTAGTCACTGAGTAGTGTCTGACTTTTTGTGACCCCATAGACTATAGCCCACCAGACTCCTCTGTCCATGGGATTTCCCAGGCAAGAATACTGGAGTGGGTTGCCATTTCCTTCTTCAGGGAACCTTCCCAACCCAGGGAAGGCCTCTTGCATTGGCAGGGGGATCCTTTACCGCTGAGCCACCAGGGAAGCCTACACCTAATTTACCTACCTATGTCTGAATGTGTGTATTGTTATTGGGTTTCCTCAATTTTTAAAAATATAGTAGGAACAATGCTGGAATGCAATCAGCTTTGCGAGACCATGGGCCTCTTGGGAAACTGTTGTGCCCCAGAGCACCAGGTTTGCCTTTCCTGGCCTCCGCCAGATTCCCCCTTGGCAAGAAAATAGCTGCTGTCCCTGATCCAGGGAAGCTGTGAGTCATCCATGGCAAACAGAGAATACAGAAGTTTCCTTTCGCAGCCGATCAGGTCAACACGTCCATGTACCTACATTAAGGTATAGGGGCAAACTAGAAACCCACAGAGGCTTCTCACCAAGGCCAGTGCATCTGACAGGTCTACACCTCTCCCCTGAAGATTGTGAAGGACGTGTGAGCAGCTTGTCACCAGCAAGGTGTCAAGTCTCACAAGCAATGTGGAGAATTTGCTGTCTGGAAATACTTTTGGGTGGGTGAGTGTCTCTTCTTTTGGTCCCTCCATTATTACCTGCCAATCCAACATGTAGGGGAAAGATCTCATGTTGGGGGCCTCCATTTAGTTTGAGAAATCAAGGAAGTCTTCCCTGAAGAAGTGGCATTTGGGCTCACATTTGAAGACTGAGCGAGGATGGAGGAGGATGAAGAAGAAAGTGGTGGTTAGAGGTTTCAAAGCAGAGGCCCAGCACCGTTAAGATCAGAAGAAGACCCGAGGTCAGGAATCTGGAAGCCAATTCACGAGGGTTGGAAGGGGAATGGATGGGGCTGCCGCACAGGCCACCCCAGCTTCCCTACACCAGGAGTTGTGCTGAATCCCCTGCAGGGGCTGCCTTGTGAGCACCGGACTTTGCCAGCAGCCTCTGAAGGGACAGGAGGTGGCACTGTCGGCACAAACATCGTTGCTGTTGGAGCCGCTTGTCTGCAGCCCCAGGGGACCAGGAGGACAAAGCCTGCTGAGTGGCTGCTTCTGACATTAGCCGTTAAAGGAAAGGTAGGGCAGGGAGGGACCCAGGGTGGCACCGGGAAGGAGCCCCAGGGGCAGGATGTGGGCACACAAGAGACCCTGGGGGCTCCCCTAAACTCTTAGAAGAATCCGATAGGTGCTGGGACTCAGCAAAACAGAAGTGGAGCCAGAGAAATACTGCTCTGTGACTCTGTCTTGCCCACAACTGAAAGTAAAGTGTGAAGTGTGTTGCTCAGTCGTGCCCGACTCTTTGTGACCCCACGGACTGTAGCCCACCAGGCTCCTCTGTCCATAGGATTTCCCAGGCAAAAATACTGGAAGGGGTTGCCATGCCCTCCTCCAGGGGATCTTCCTGATCCAGGGATCAAATTCTGGCTTCCTGTGTTGCAGGCAGATTCTTTACTATCTGAGCCACAGGGAAGTCCTGGAGAGCCAGAAAAGCAGGTTACATGCAGCTTTACCTTCCATGTTGGGCATATGGGACTCGCACCTCCCGGCAGGGTGGGCTGGTTTGCCCAGAGATGAGAACAGGCCATGTTCCGTTTGGGTCAGGTCCAGATGAGAAAGGCACCCAGAGCTCCTCTGGCCTCAGACCTGCCCACTGACCTGAGGTCGCCCGCCCCCCCCACCCCCTGCTGAGTAGGACCCCTCTGTGTATTTCCACCTTCTCCCCGGGGTTCCTGCCTCCTTCCCAATGTCCAGCTGTCCCTCTGGGCAGGGTGGTGGTTCTCAAAATCTTTGTGGTTGTCAGCAGAGCTGTTGGCTATATTCTTGTGATTACTCCCCTGCCTTCCAGATACAAGACAGGATTCTACTTCCTGTCTTACTTACGGTGCAGTAGGAATGTGTCACCAGTTCTAACCAAAGAGTTTTTTTTAAGATTTTTTTTTAATGTGGGCCATATTTTAAAGTCTTATTGAATTTGTTACAGTATGCTTCTGCTTTATATTTTGGTTTTTTGGGCCCCCAGGTATATGACATCTTAGTTCCCTGAATCAGGGATGAAACCCACACCCTCTGCGTTGGAAGGTAAAGTCTTAACCACTGAACTGCCAGGGAAGTCCCTGACCTATGAGTTTTGCATGCAAATGGTATGTGTCATTTCTAAGCCACATAGCAATTAATCTTGATTAGAAGACCCTTTTCCTCTACTATGACCACCAGTGATGCGCCAGCAACTGGCTGCTCCCTTATCCTGGGTCCAGGAGAGAAGATGACAGGAGCAGAATTGCACCTGACCCGCGGGGATATGTAGCGTGAACAAGAAATAAATGTTGTTGTTGTAAAACACTGAGATCCGTGGGTTGTTTGTTACTACAGCATTACCTTGACTATCCTGACTGATACAAGCAAAACCCTGGAGATGTAGTACTATTTGCAGAGCACTGTCAAAGGTACCTATTTTTAAATGTCTACATAAAGTAGAATTATTAGTAGTAATGAATGTCATTTATAGAGTGCTTACTATGTGTCAGGCATTCTACTAGGCTCTTTGGCAAATGTTTCCTCATTAATCCTCACTGTGGATTCAAGACTGCAGGGCTGTTTAGTATAATTAGTCTCACTGCAGAGATCAGGGGACAGAGGTTTAGGAAGAGTGATGGTCAAGACTGTAGCTAGTAAGTGGTAGAACTGAGATTCAAAGGCAGGATCCTCTGACCCCAAAGCCCTCACTCTTTCCACCACTCAGCTGCTATTACATATAATGTAGAATTAGACCTATCAAGGAAAAAAGAAACCCATGCATTTAACAAAGAAATTATCTCTTAATTGGAAGAACATTAACATCTGCCTTTTTACTAAATTGTACGTGAAAACTGGTCTTGAAAGGCTGAACAAAGATGCTTGCTCTCTGGTGTGATGTTTGACAAGGGAGTCATTTTCTCCTGTGATTGGGTTCTACTGGATAATAGGCAGCAGGCACCAAAGGCTGAACAAAAAATGTAAGGTGATAGTCCTGTCCATCACTTCACATTTGTACGTACAAGGTGGGAAATAGCCCACCACATGCGTTTTTGCAATGGGATGGTCTGAGATCTTGTGGCCCCCAGAGGGAACTTTGGGGAAAGAAGACCCAGGTGCCCTGCTTGCTCATGCTCTCCTGCCTGCCTTGGACGCCCTTCCTCTCCCCTCTGAGCTGCTGATGCTTGAGAACTCAGCTCAATTGTCGTTGCATTGGAAGCCCTCTCGGGCCCGCCACGTCACCCCACTGTGATGTACAGAAGTTACTTGGGCATGTGGCATGAGGTCTCACTCCCTACACAAGAGTGCTCCTTGCAGGCAGGAATGCCCTCATTCTTTTTTAAAATGAAACTCTATTTCACATCTGTAGAACATAATAGAGGGAGAGCCCATGTACATTTTACCCCACTCTGGGAAGTTGCTCAGTCGGGTCCAACTCTTTGCGACCCCATGGACTGTAGCTCACCAGGCTCCTCCATCCATGGAATTTTCCAGGCAAGAGTACTGGAGTGGGTTGCCATTTCCTTCTCCAGAGGATCTTCCCCACCCAGGGATCGAACCTGGGTCTCCCACATTGCAAGCAGATGCTTTTACCATCTGAGTTACCCAGTTTCCCTCAATGGTAACATCTTGCAAAATGTTTAAGTGTTGGCAGATAAACATTTAAATGCTATATATGCAAACATACACACTCACAAAGATTTAGCACACATCCGGCCAGTTCTCTACTTTGGGACTAAATGTTGCTATCTTTTATTGTACCAAATACTGCTTCTTTTGCCTCCTGTTCGATATCACAGCCAGGATATCAACACTGATGGAATCAAGATACAGTCTTTTCATCCCCTCAAGGATCCCTCGTGTTGCCCTTTCGTAGCCTACTTCTTGGTCAACTCCATCTCTCCCCAGTCTTTGGCATTACCCAGTCTCCTCTTTATGTCCATAATTTTGTCTTTTTGAGAATGTTATATAAATGGACTCATGCAGTATGAATCTTTGGGGGGTTGCCTTTTCACACTCAGCATAATTCTCTGGAGAGTCACTTAGATTGCTGCGTGTACCAACCACCCCTTCCCCTTCGTTGCTGAGTCACATTCCACGATGTAGATGTATCACTGTCTGTTTAACCTCTCACTCATCAAAGGCCTCACTCACTGTTGAATCACCAGTACCTCGTAGATGGATACTTGCATGCAAAATAAGTCCCAGCACTGGTTGTGATCAGGAGCATGGGTTCTGGAGTTTTGATTCACTGTACACATGAGCTTGACCAAATTCCTTGACCTCTGTATTCCTCAGTTTTCTCATCTGTAAAATGGAAATGACTGCAGTGCCCATCTTAGACAGTTGTTATGAAAATTAAATAAATCAATACTTGTTCTGTGCTTAGCCCAAAGCCTGGCTGATGAGATGAACTCAAAAATTAATAATATAGTACAATGACTAATAATAAACAGTCACTGAACTGAGTTGAAAAACCTGGAAGAAGAAAATTCAATCTTGCTAAATATTCAAGTTAGGAAGGGGTGGCCTACTGTGAAAGGAATTATTCTTTTTTTCCTAGCGGCTTCATAGGTTTTTTTCTCTAAATATCAAGCTTCCACAGACTCTTTGAAATAGAAATATTTGAAAACTATCAAGTAGAACCCATTGGCAATGGCAGGTCCGTTTGAATGCAGTCCACAGCCTCTCTGAACAAAGGTGAGTTGATGCACTTGAGCAGTGTTTATTGTGCTCCTACTGTGCATGCCAGGCATTCATATGGGTGCTAGGGATGCAGCACTGAGTAAAACAGAGAACCCCTGTCCTTATGACAGGTAATAGGAGAGGAAGCCCTCCTTTACCTCACCCTGGGTTGGGAGGCAAGGGTGTGACTCAGAAAGAGGGAGAAAAGATACACTGTGGGTGGACCCAAGAGAATGTGGGCATACCCTCTTGCTTTCGCTTTAAAGAAATAAAACTGGTTCTCATCCTCCTGGCTTGATCAGGTGTGGCCTGCTTGCAGGTAAGGGAATGCACTTTTTTAAACCGTCTGGTTCTCTCCCCACCCTTACCCTACATACCCCCTTCTTTGTCATATGACTGGGGGACACTGTGCTGCAGTCACAAAAGGTAACTGGATTGGGCCCCATGGCAGCTCTTATCACTTCCCACTGTGCCTGAGCCCAGAGACTGACGGGAGAGCTGCAGTCCAGCTGCAGTCTGGCCACGGATTCCTCCAAGAGCCACTAACTGGCCCATGACCTTGGCCTCATTAGCTCGGCACTATCCACCTGAGCTGCCTGGATCGGGGCCAGCCAGGGAAATTAGCTCAGACCCACAGGCCCCTGGGAGAGGTGTCAGGCAAAAATAGACCAGAGAAAGCCAGAGAATCCTTGAGCAGGCGGACCTGTGGAGGTCATCGGCTCCGGCATCGTCCTAGCTCTCCAGATGGAGGCTGGGGGCAGGGAGGCGATGGGGCTGGGCCAAGGTCATCCTGAGATGACCTTGTGTGGAGCTGAGGTGAGAATGGGGGTCACCGGACTTCCAAAGTCCCATTACTCCCTCACCTGTGCCTCCCATCGGGCTGTGGGCAGGAAGGGGTGGAAGGACAATAAGAATTACAGATAATGAAGCCATTCATCAGAGGCTGTTTGTTGTTTCTGGTGGGGGTGTTAACTGCACAGAAAGAGTAAGAAGAATAGCGAGTGCCTACCTCCTCTACTGGGCCCTCTCCCCAAAAGGGATGGAACTATACAGGAGATAACCTACTTACACCAGCGCACACGTGTGTGTCTGCATGCATGTACACCCATGTGCATTGAGCAATATCCTTGCAAGTATGGCATTAGATCATCCTACTTTACATAGGTTGTATGCTTTGCCTCACCCAATTCATAACATTTCTGGCCATCTTTTATCAACTGGTTCAGGTTTCTTTCTAATGGCAACATGGTATTCCATTCTATGGATGAGCCATAAGGTATCTAACCAGACCCCAAAAGTAGATGGTTGCAGCATGTGAGCATGTGGCTCAGTGTAGCAGAAATGGAGAAAGTTATAAGAAATAAGTCCACAAAAACAGGTTGTGGGGAAATTGCTCTCGGGCTTGGTTATCAGCTATGCAACTTCCTGCATGTGATGAATTTCACTCCTGTATTGAATAGCAACTGTCTACCTCATTATCTGTAGAACTTACAATGACTTGCTTGGGGAGCTTGCCATTAGAACTCCATTTACAGTGAAGCCTTGAGATGGTGGCTCAACTGGTAAAGAATCTGCCCACAGTGCGGGAAATCTGGCTTCAGTCCCTGGGTTGGGAAGATCCCCTGGAGAAGGAAACAGCTACCCACTCCAGTATTCTGGCCTGGAAAATTCAGGTCATTCTATAAGGTCCACGGGGTCACAAAGAGTCAGACACGACTGAGTGTCTTTCACTGTTACCTTCCGGAGATGTAGTTCCCTAGGGCCAAGGTGTCTGGCCCAGAGCCCGTGTCCTGTGCCTGCAAGTTGTGGGCGGTCAGGCTTCCTTCTGCACAAAATGATGAGCCCTCCCCTCACAACTGGCCCCTTCTCAGTGATTAGATCCTTCTCTCCCAGCCGACCTGCCCCAGGTCCAGGGGGCTCCAAGCTTCATGGATGAGCTCAGACCCAGGGTAAGGTAGGAACCTTATTAAGATGAAGAGCCTATTAGTCCAGCCAGTGCTAAACTGGGGCAGGGGCAGGCAGGAGTGGATGGGTCTCTGCTCAGACCCCAGGCATTGTCCAGCCTGACTCCGGCCTGCCTTTGGAAAGCAGCTCAGTTCACCAACTATCTTGAGTGTCTGAGAGGCCACTGTGGGGTCACCATGGTGACTGAAACCATATTTCCTCCTGTATGGATCTTCTATTCTTCACTCAGCTCCTCCTAACTCCTTGCAGCCTAACCTAAGGACCACCTTTGGCTTGGTCAAACCTCCTGCTTTTGTGTGTGACGGGAAGATGCTTCCACAACCATTACATCAGGACCACTTTGGATGACATATAGCTCTCCTCCCATAGCTCACTGCTGGAGCCCTGTGTCCCAGCCTGCCCTGGCTTGGTTTCTCCAACATGAGACTGTTTCCCAGCAGGTCAACAAACATGTGATGAGTACCCAAAGAAAAAAATGAAAACAGACCCCCACCTCACACCATAAAAAAAATCAGTTACAGGTATAATGTGAAAGGCAAAACTTTAAAGCTTTCAGAAGAAAAATACAGAATAATATTTCTATGCTCTTGGGGCAGGGCAAGGATTTCTGAAGACAGGAAAAGCACAAATCATTCAAGATCAATACCTTTGAATGCATACAAATAAATCAGAAGATGAATTTCCCACCATAAAGAGAGGAGAAAAAAACAAATTTCAAACTAGATATATGTCACCTGAGTGACATAAGATTAATCTCTAACATATAAAAGGCATTCCTCAAATCATTAGGAAAAGACAAACTCAGGGAAAGACAGACAAAAGGCACAAAGAGGCATTCAGAGACAATGACCAGCAGAGATCATTGAAAAGAGAGAAATGCTCATTAAAACCACAGTTTGACTGCCTGAGCCTTGTATTTCACTGCTGCCCCCTGGTGGCTGTCAGGAACCTCAGTTCAGTTCAGCTCAGTCGCTCAGTCATGTCTGACTCTTTGCGACCCCATGGACTGCAACACACCAGGCCTCTCTGTCCATCAGCAACTCCCGGAGTTTACTGAAACTCATGTCCATTTTACTGGTTGGTGATGCCATCCAGCCACCTCATCCTCATCTCCTTCTCCTCCCTCCTTCAATCTTTCCCAGCATCAGGGTCTTTTCCAGTGAGTCAGCTCTTAGTATCAGGTGGCCAAAGTATTGGAGCTTCAGCTTCAGCGTCAGACCTTCCAATGAATATACAGGACTGATTTCCTTTAGGATGGACTGGCTGGATCTCCTTGCAGTCCAAGGGACTCTAAACAGTCTTCTCCAACACCACAGTTCAAAAGCATCAATTCTTCGGTGCTCACCTTTCTTTATAGTCCAAATCTAACATCCATACACGACTACTGGAAAAACCATAGCTTTGACAAGACAGACTTTTGCTGGCAAAGTAATGTCTCTGCTTTTTAATATGCTGTCAAAGTTGGTCAGAACTTTTCTTCCAAGGAGCAACCGTCTTTTAATTTCATGGCTGCAGGCACCATCTGCAGTGATTTTGGAGCCCCCTCAAAAAATATCTCTCACTGTTTCCATTGTTTCCCCATCTATTTGCCATGAAGTGATGTTGATGCTTTTGAACTGTGGTGTTGGAGAAGACTCTTGAGTGTCCCTTGGACTGCAAGAAGATCCAGCCAGTCCATTCTAAAGGAGATCAGTCCTGGGTGTTCATTGGAAGGACTGATGTTGAATCTGAAACTCCAATACTTTGGCCATCACATGCGAAGAGTTGACACATTGGAAAAAACTTTAATGCTGGGAAGGATTCGGGGCAGGAGGAGAAACAAACAACAGAGGATGAGATGGCTGGATGGCATCACCAATTCGATGGACATGGGTTTGAGTAGACTCCAGGAGTTGGTGATGGACAGAGAGGCCTGGTGTGCTATGATTCATGGGGTCAGAAAGAGTCGAACACAACTGAGCGACTGAACTGAACTGATGGGACCAGATGTCATGATCTTAGTTTCTGAATGTTGAGCTTTAAGCCAACTTTTTCACTCTCCTCTTTCACTTTCATCAAGAGAATCTTTAGTTTCTCTTTGCTTTCTTCCATCAGGGTGGTGTCATATGCATATCTGAGGTTATTGATATTTCTCCCGGCAATCTTGAGANTGGGACCAGATGTCATGATCTTAGTTTCTGAATGTTGAGCTTTAAGCCAACTTTTTCACTCTCCTCTTTCACTTTCATCAAGAGAATCTTTAGTTTCTCTTTGCTTTCTTCCATCAGGGTGGTGTCATCTGCATATCTGAGGTTATTGATATTTCTCCCAGCAATCTTGATTCCAGCTTGTGCTTTATCCAGCCCAACGTTTCTCATGATGTACTCTGCACAGAAGTTAAATAAGCAGAGTGGCATTTGATGCACTCCTTTCCCAATCTGGAATCAGTCTGTTGTTCCATGTCCAGTTCGAACTGTTGCTTCTTGACTTACATACAGATTTCTCAGGAGGCAGGTCAGGTGGTCTGGTATTTCCATCTCTTGAAAAATATTCCAGTTTGCTGTGATCCACACAGTCAAAGACTTGACATAGTCAATACAGCAGAAGTAGATAATTTTTGGAACTCTCTTGCTTTCTCCATGATCCAACGGATGTTGGCAATTTGATCTCTGGTTCCTCTGCCCTTTCTAAATCCAGCTCAAGCCTGATTTGAAAGTTCACAGTTCATGTACTGTTGAAGCCTGGCTTGGAGAATTTCAAGCATTACTTTACTAGCACACGAGATGAGTGTGATTGTGTGGTAGTTTGAGCATTCTTTGGCATTGCCTTGCTTTGGGATTGGAATGAAAACTGACCTTCTCCAGTCCTGTGGCCACTGCTGAGTTTTCCAAATTTGCTGGCATATTGAGTGCAGCACTTTCACAGCATCATCTTTCAGGATTTGAAATAGCTCAACTGGAATTCCATCACCNCTGCATATCTGAGGTTATTGATATTTCTCCCAGCAATCTTGATTCCAGCTTGTGCTTTATCCAGCCCAACGTTTCTCATGATGTACTCTGCACAGAAGTTAAATAAGCAGAGTGGCATTTGATGCACTCCTTTCCCAATCTGGAATCAGTCTGTTGTTCCATGTCCAGTTCGAACTGTTGCTTCTTGACTTACATACAGATTTCTCAGGAGGCGGGTCAAGTGGTCTGGTATTTCCATCTCTTGAAAAATATTCCAGTTTGCTGTGATCCACACAGTCAAAGACTTGACATAGTCAATACAGCAGAAGTAGATAATTTTTGGAACTCTCTTGCTTTCTCCATGATCCAACGGATGTTGGCAATTTGATCTCTGCTTCCTCTGCCCTTTCTAAATCCAACTCAAGCCTGATTTGAAAGTTCACAGTTCATGTACTGTTGAAGCCTGGCTTGGAGAATTTCAAGCATTACTTTACTAGCACACGAGATGAGTGTGATTGTGTGGTAGTTTGAGCATTCTTTGGCATTGCCTTGCTTTGGGATTGGAATGAAAACTGACCTTCTCCAGTCCTGTGGCCACTGCTGAGTTTTCCAAATTTGCTGGCATATTGAGTGCAGCACTTTCACAGCATCATCTTTCAGGATTTGAAATAGCTCAACTGGAATTCCATCACCTCCACTAGCTTTGTTTGTACTAATTCTTCCTAAGGCCCACTTGACTTTACATTCCAGGATGTCTGGCTCTAGGTGAGTGATCACACCATTGTGATTATCCGCATGGTGAAAATCTTTTTAGTATAGTTTTTCTGTGTATTCTTGCCACCTCTTCTTAGTATCTTCTGCTTCTGTTAGGTCCATACCATTTCTGTCCTTTATCGACCCCATTTTTTGCATGAACTGTTCCTTTGGTAGCTCTAATTTTCTTGAACAGATCTCTAGTCTTTCCCATTCTGTTGTTTTCCTCTATTTCTTTGCATTGATCACTGATGAAGGCTTTCTTATCTCTCCTTGCTATTCTTTGGAACTCTGCATTCAAATGGGTATATCTTTCCTTTTCTCTTTTGCCTTTCGCATCTTTTGTAGTCACAAATATTTGTAAGGACTCCTGAGACAGCCATTTTGCTTTCTTGCATTTCTTTTTCTTGGGAATGATATTGATCCCTGCCTCCTGTACAATGTCATGAACCTCCACCCATAGTTCATCAGGCACTCTTTCTATCAGATGTAATCCCTTGAATCTATTTCTCACTTCCAATGTATAATTGTAAGTGATTTGATTTNGCTTTCTTGCATTTCTTTTTCTTGGGAATGATATTGATCCCTGCCTCCTGTACAATGTCATGAACCTCCACCCATAGTTCATCAGGCACTCTTTCTATCAGATGTAATCCCTTGAATCTATTTCTCACTTCCAATGTATAATTGTAAGTGATTTGATTTAGATCATACCTGAGTGGTCTAGTGGTTTTCCCTACTTTCTTCAATTTAAGTCTGAATTTGGCAATAAGAAGTTTATGATCTGAGTCACAGTCAGCTTCCAGTCTTCACAGTCAGCTTCCAGTCTTGTTTTTGCTGACTATATAGAGCTTCTCCATCTTTGGCTGCAAAGAATATAATCAATCTTATTTCAGTATTAACCTCTGGTGCTGTCCATGAGTAGAGTCTTCTCTTGTGTTGTTGGAAGACCGTGTTTGCTATGACCAGTGCGTTCTCTTGGCAAAACTCTTTAGCCTTTGCCCTGCTTCATTCTGTACTCCAAGGCCAAATTTGCCTTTTACTCCAGGTATCTCTTGACTTTCTGTTTTTGCATTCCAGTCCCCTATAATGAAAAGGACATCTTTTTTGGGTGTTAATTCTAAAAGGTCTTGTAGGTCTTCATAGAACCATTCAACTTCAGCTTCTTCAGCATTACTGGCCAGGGCATAGACTTGGATTATCGTGATACTGAATGGTTTGCCTTGGAAATGAACAGAGATCCTTCTGTCGTTTCTGAGATTGTATCCAAGTACTGCATTTCAGACTCTTGCTGACTATGATGGCTACTCCGTTTCTTCTGAGGGATTCCTGCCCACAGTAGTAGATAAAATGGTCATCTGAGTTAAATTCACCCATTCAGCCCACTTTAGTTTGCTGATTCCTAGAATGTCGATGTTCACTCTTGTCATCTCTTGTTTGATCACTTCCAATTTGCCTTGATTCATGGACCTGACATTCCAGGTTCCTATGCAATATTGCTCTTTACAGCATCGGACTTTACTTCCCTCATCAGTCACATCTACAACTGGGTGTTGTTTCTGCTTTGGCTCTATTTCTTCATTCTTTCCGGAGTTTTTTCTCCACTGATCTCCAGTGGCATATTGGGCACCTACCGACCTGGGGAGTTCACCTAAGATAGGACCTCACCTGTGGACGTCTCTGTCCACCTGCACTTCTCACAAAGGCTGCAGTGGACACGGGGGCTCAGGTAACACTGCTTTAGGTGACTGGAGAAACAGGGTTGTTTCTTTTTTAAAGGCAGTTCAAAGTCAAGAGAGACCTATCATACTTAGGAGCCAGAGGAGCAAGCGCAGGAGGATAAGCGTTGCCAGCCTAGATGTGGAAGCAGAGGGCGAGGACCACCCGAGGCTTGTGAACAGCACTGTGTCAGCAGTGGGTTCCCCATCAATGAGGACGCAAAGGGCAGCCTTGCTCATCAAGGAAAGGGAAACGGCTTATCCGAGATCTCAGAGATGTGAAGAAAAAGAGAAGCCCAGGTCTGACTCTAAAGTTGGGATCTTCACCATCCTGACCTATGTCCAATGGGAAGGGGGTGGGAAGCGGGCTGAAACACCGAGGTCCAAGTTCTCCCTCCCCGTAGGGGCCTGCTTCCCTAGGATAGAGGTCACGGGGCACCGTGGACCCTGCAGAGCCTGTGGAAGGCCAGGAGGAGCAAAGGGTATGATTCTATCAGAAGAGCACTTGGGCATTTGCAATTCATCACTTTTTTATCATGTGATTCTTCTGAAGAGGGGCAGAATTATTATTTTATTATGTAGACAGGGAAACAGGCAAAGGCAGGGATGTGACTTGTTCCAGATCACACAGCAAGTCAGCGAAAGAAGTAGGGCTCAAAAATCATTTCAGACAAGCTCCTGACAAGCAGTCTCTCCTGCAGGCAACAACCACACACTGTAGACCTGGTACAAAGTAGAAAACACAAAAGTACAGAGTGCAAAACCGCCACGCGAGGGCTCAGGAGAAGCAGAGCAGGAAGGTTTCAGGAGAGACAAAGAGAAATTGAATGATGGGCAAAGGACGGGAGAGTCATTTTTGTGTATTTCCCTTGAAGGCCACTGCAGTTCTTGGACGGATAAAAGTGACTGAAATTCTAAGTCTGCTACCCTTCTGGCCTGAAAAAACCCCAAGGACAGAGCCTAGTATTGCCAGCAATCCTCAGTCTTCCCCAGCATCAGGCTCTTTTCCAGGGTCTCGTCTCTTCACATGAGGTGGCCAAAGTATTCTTGCCGCAAGAACCCTATGAACATGAACAGTACGAACCATGTGAAAAGGTGCACTTACTGTCGTGTGTGGGGTGCTTGGACCCAGAACAGGGTGAGGAGAGTCGTTTTGTTGTTCTGAGAAGAGGACACGTGTGCATCCAGGAGGCACTCAATCTGGAGCTTCTTGATCTGAGATTTTTCCGCAGGGTTCAGGTCCTTATCACCCATTCATCCTTCTCATTCTTTAGCCTGACCTATTGGTCCAAGAATACAGTCTCCCAACCCAAACTCTACTGTGTCCTGGGATTTTAACTCTGAGACTGTAGGTGCCTGGACCTAAGCCCCCCTGCTGGCAGAGGCCTCAGGGGACAGACCGTGAGCTCCTGCAGGGGGCCCTGTCCTGCTTCCAGTCCTTCCTGAACTGTGCAGGTTTGGGGGCTTCTTTCCTTTCTCTGACCTGTCCCGGTTCCCTCCAGTGGGCCCTCTTCCATGCTCACTTAGCCAGACTCAGTTTCTGTTGCTCAGAACTAAGGAATCTCATCTGAGACAGGGGTCACCATGGAATGGGAGCCTGTTTGGTGCTCACAGGCTCCACATGGAAACACAGAGAGTTGGTGCCCCGTGGAGCAGGCCTGTGGGGGTGAGAGCAACACCCAGATGCTCCCCTTTCCTCCCTGGAGAGGAGTAGCCTGAAGCCATTCCATGAAGGCTCCTCAGAAGGTCATGGCAGGTGCAATCCCAGAGGGGTGGCTGGGTCAGAGCATGGCTTGGATGGGCCTTCCCTCCTTCCCACCCACTTTCCCCAGCCCCTCAGTCCTGCCTCCGGGGATGGAGTGAGCCTAGTGTCTACCTCTGCCTTTGAGGGACTTGAGGCTCCGGCAGAATACTTTGAACTGCCTGTTTTATTGAATGCAAGTCCATGTTCCCAACACACAGCGAGGCCGAACAATAGCAAAATGTTGGAGTTTGTCCAAAGAAGGTTCATTGCCTCAGTCAATCAGCTCATATTTATTGAACCAGAGTTTGGAGAACAAAAGGTGGTGAGAGACAAAGGGCCATGCAGAGAGACGGGTGGCTCATGCCTTAAAAACCCCAAAACTCCCCAAAGCTCTCAGCAAAGCCTTTTAATGAGAAAGGTAAGCGAGAGGCCTGGTTAGTTGTTGCAACCTTCTTGGTGTCAGAGCCTTTTTTCTTGATGTCAGGTCATGATATCCTGTGAACCTCCAGCAAAACAAATTATTCTCTTTTATGATAAGAAAGAGCAAGGTCCCAAAGCTCAACCTTCACCCTCTGAGGTCCAGGCTCTGGCCAAGAGGAGAGGGGAAGCTCCTGCAGGAGTCCTGGTGAAACATAGAGGCAGCCTGGGTGAGGCGTGTGCTGTCTCTCTCTCCCCTCTGTTTACGGCTGACCCTCTCTCACACCTGCACACAAGCCCTCTGCTCTCAATCATCCATGGGTGCCCTGTGTCCATCCTAGTCCCTGGGGCTGGAGGAGGAGCATCCCGTGCTCAGCCCAAGTCAGATGACACGGGCGCCCCCGGGCGTCNTCTGTTTACGGCTGACCCTCTCTCACACCTGCACACAAGCCCTCTGCTCTCAATCATCCATGGGTGCCCCATGTCCATCCTATTCCCTGGGGTGGAGGAGGAGTATCCCCATGCTCAGCCCAAGTCAGATGACATGGGAGCACTCGGGCATCCCATGGGGCCTGGGGGCTCCAGGGTCTGAGAGAAATGACTGGATGGGAGCCCAGCGGGCAGGCAGGAGGAGCCATGGCGGACATGCGCCCTGAGATCCTAGGAAACAGGCTCATGGGGAAGGAGGTCAGGCATATGGTGGCCAACTAAGCCCCTCAGTCAATGCANCATCCCATGGGGCCTGGGGGCTCCAGGGTCTGAGAGAAATGACTGGATGGGAGCCCAGCGGGCAGGCAGGAGGAGCCATGGCGGACATGCGCCCTGAGATCCTAGGAAACAGGCTCATGGGGAAGGAGGTCAGGCATATGGTGGCCAACTAAGCCCCTCAGTCAATGCAAGGAAGCCTCAGTGAATCAGCTCGTATTTATTGAACCAGAGTCTGGAGAACAGAAGGTGGGGAGAGACAAAGGAACCTGAAATGTCTTTCCAGCCCCACCCACAGCTGAAGAAGAAACCGAGGTCTGAGAGGCTGCCTCTTCACTCCAGGCTGGTTGATCTCCACACACCACAAAGTTCCTTGATCGGTCATTGCCTTCTGATGTCATTTTTTCTTTCTTTTGTAAGTTTTTTTTTAATCTACCTCTGTCTCACACAGCATTTGGAATTTCACAGGAACTTCGTTAGTCACTCAGTGTATCCTGGTCCCAAATATCCCCTGCATCTCGACAATGTCCCACCCACTGAGTAGTCATCGCTGCCGCCACCACCAGCACCGTCATCATCAGGAAGTCACTGCCTAGTTAGGACAAACCTGCTGGGATCAAAGGTGCATCGATGCTGGAGAAGGAGGGCTGGAGACCACCACCAGGGGGAGACTCTACTTGCTGGGACAGCAAACCCTGGGGAGGGCGAATGAGGAGCCCGGGATACTTCTTCTGGATCCCAGCTATCGTTCCTCTTTGACTTTGTCCCATCTTAAAGACTTTCAAATTCCTGGCCTCTCACGGCTAGTTCCCCTGACTCTCTACTCTGCCCCCAGTGTGTTCCCTAGTCCAAAATAAGTGGTTACTCCCCTCCAATCACTCGCTAGTCCCCTCCCCCCTTAGTCCAGGCCCCAGGCTCCTTCCTTCTCTCTCCCCCCTTCCGCCTGCATGCGTTCCTCCTGGCTGTGCTCAGCTGCAGAAATGCCAGATTCCCAGCACCCAGCTCCATCAGTGCTGTCTCCCTCCTTTCCCCTCTAACAACGTGCTCTCAACCTTGGTCTCACGTGTGTCCCTGGTTCCTGCGCTGCTCTGGGGGTGGGGGAGTTGNCCGGCTGTGCTCAGCTGCAGAAATGCCAGATTCCCAGCACCCAGCTCCGTCAGTGCTGTCTCCCTCCTTTCCCCTCTAACAACGTGCTCTCACCCTTGGTCTCACGCGTGTCCCTGGTTCCTGCGCTGCTCTGGGGGTGGGGCAGTCGGGCCTTACTTCAGCCGCTCATAGGTCTGCATGACCGCCTTCACCTTCTCCTCCAGCTCCCTGCCGGCTGCCTCGGCTTCTCAGCCAGCTCTGTCTTTGCCCCCTCGTGCAAGGGCTCTGACTCTTACCAGGAGGCCCACATCCACTAGAAGGGAGATTCCTGCAAAGCCTGATCCGGGCCTTTTTGGTCATTGCCAGAGCCGTGCCTTTGAAAGCTTCGTTCACCTCCTTGCTGGTCTGGACAGAGACTTGCCCAGTGCTCGTGAAGCTTTTAGCATGCGCTGCTAACTGAGAGTTGTCTTTCACCAGCCTTGCAGCGTGGACATGTTTCCTAACCCCCTGCATGGATTTGTAGACTTTTGCTGTAGGAAAAGCCATCCCAAGTGCACACAGACATCGAGCTCCCACAGACACCTTTTCTTTGATGCTAGTTGACCACAGGCCACTGGCTTCCGTTTCTGCTGATGACCTACTAAAGTGTTCCACGATACTGGAGGACACAGTGGTCACAGCAGCTGCTGCTCCCAGCCCTAACCCAGTGGTCGAGAGTGCCAGACTGGCCCCTGCTGTCACAGGTGCCAGAGCCAGGCCAAGGCTATTCAGAACACCAGACACAGTGCCCGTAGAGTTGGCCACCACCCTGAAGATGGTACAGTCCCTGTGCGACTTGTCAACCCTGTCTGCAAGTGCGTAGAGCTTCCTTATGCTCTCTTCCCGCTCCTTTTTCACCTGAAGAAACTCCTTTAGAAACCTCTCCCTGTCTAGCAAGTCCTGTTGGAATCTCTCTTGGTCTTCCATAGCCAAATCTGTCTTCCACTCATTCAGAAAGTCACATGATGCCTCCACTTCTTCCCTGTAACAAGGAGCATCAAGGGATTAAGAAAGACACTTTGCTTGTCTGTAAAATAAGCGCAGTGGATCTATTCTATATAAACCACAGAGATTTTATTATAAATCACAAGGGAAGAATGTTACAAATGTGAGTTATTTTCAACATTAAACATGTTTGTACCTCATGGACACTTCATTACTTGATCATGAAATAAACAAGCAAAAGCCATTTTAAGATAGCCTTAAGAGGCATTTGATGAAGATGCCTCAGAGGCAGGTCAATACAATCACTTCCAAAGGACTATAGGGTGGAAAGTCCACAGAGAAACTAACAGAAGTGGGACTGGGGGAGAAAACCTTCCTTCAAGGGCCTTAGTGTGTAGTGAGGAGTCAACCTGCTCTTTACNCTCATGGACACTTCATTACTTGATCATGAAATAAACAAGCAAAAGCCATTTTAAGATAGCCTTAAGAGGCATTTGATGAAGATGCCTCAGAGGCAGGTCAATACAATCACTTCCAAAGGACTATAGGGTGGAAAGTCCACAGAGAAACTAACAGAAGTGGGACTGGGGGAGAAAACCTTCCTTCAAGGGCCTTAGTGTGTAGTGAGGAGTCAACCTGCTCTTTACCCTTGGCAACTGGGAAGTGGTCCCTAAGCTCCTGGAATATTCTGGCTGATAGCAGTGTCCTTGTCTGCCTGGGCCTTTGGCCACTGGACACTCTGACAAAGTGACATATGATAGTGGCTTTGGGTCATGTAATATCTGCACTGACCTCCAGAGGATTTGGACACTAGGGCATTAGTCTGATCTGGGAGTAGTCAGAGACAACAGGCCAGGGTATTAATAATTTCTTTTTAAATTTTTAGCTTGGAAATAATAACAGTAATACACAAGTAAAGCATCACCATAATAAATAAAAGATTAAAGCCTGGTCCTATTCTCATTCAATATCACAGAAGGGTTTTTGTTGTCATGCATTTAAAATTCTTTAACAGAGTTAACTTATGACAACTAACAAAAAAAGAAAGACTATGACTATAAGAGAGACACAAATTGAGCACTGCAGACATTGCACAAATAAGCAAAATACATAGTACACAAACCCAGAGCTCTCTAGAAATCTCATCCCATGACAACTCCCCAATTTATCTGATGTTATATTTCAAGCAAAATGAACATTTTTAAAAAATGTCACAATTTGTTTTTAAACAGGGTGAGCACCCCTGGGGCAGTGCCGTGTGCATCCTGCCACACACTAAATCCAGGGCAGTAACTCATCCTGAGGACAATGGAAGCTTCATGTGTGAAACCTGCCCACACCCTGTCCTGGAGCTGAAGGGAACCTGAATTCCACTCTACAATAAACTGTAGCCAGAATCCTGACATCCTTCAGTGCCCAGCATCCCTGACCTCTTGGGGGTCACCAGCCTAACACACCTTACCTGGCGACAGCTTCACATACCTGCACCCTACGGCCCTGTGCAACTTTATGCAAACTCTAAAGATTCAAGAGACTTGAGGAAACACCCATTTGACTTGCTGAGCCGGAAGAGACCGGCACTTGCAAGGCTGATGGAGGAAGTGCTTTCCTCTTTGTTGGGGATGCGCGAGGCTCCTCAGAATCCCTCAAAAGACACAATCACAGCCACTCACTGTGACCCTGGAGGGCTCACTGAGCCACATGGCTTTCTCACTGTCAGGGTAGCTCCACATAGACTAGAAGAGGGTCCCAAATGGAGGGACCCTCCATCTGGGAGGTGGGAGGGAGGGAGAAGCCAGGTCCTAGGCAGGGTGTGGAAGACACAGTTACCCAGGGCCCTCTAGCCTAGCTTGAGGGGATCCCATCAGGGAGGGAAGAAATGTCCCCCTCCCCATCAGGGGACCTCTGCCAGGGTCACAGCCCCTTCAGTTCTGTGTCCTCAGGGCCCACTCTCCTCACTCTAGTCCCAGTCCTGCTGCCCAAGCCTGCCTTCTAATCCTCCAGCCTGGATCCTGCTCCACCTGACTTCTGGAGGAGGCCTACCAGGAGGAAGCTAGCCTGAGGTTGGGGGATGTGGGTAACATTCCTGATACACTTGTGTAGGTTACCTGGACAAACCAGCCTCAGTCACAAAATTCTCCCAGGTTTTGACTTCAGTGAGCAGGTTTTGCAGCTCTCTGTTGCTTACTCTCTTCTGCATATCATTGAGTCGGTCATGCCATCCAGCCACCTCATCCTCTGTCGTCCCCTTCTCCTCCTGCCCCCAATCCCTCCCAGCATCAGAGTCTTTTCCAATGAGTCAACTCTTCGCGTGAGGTGGCCAAAGTACTGGAGTTTTAGCTTCAACATCAGTCCTTCCAAAGAACACCTAGGGCTGATCTCCTTTAGGATGGACTGGTTGGACCTCCTTGCAGTCCAAGGGACTCTCAAGAGTCTTCTCCAACACCAGTTCAAACGCATCGATTCTTCAGCGCTCAGCTTTCTTCACAGACCTGGTAAGCACATGCTTATATACGAGGCCCCTGGGCAGGTGTGGTGACACAGCATGGGGGACGAGGTGATTCTAGGGGAGGGGGAGTTTTCCACCTGGATCTAACAGTCTGGGTAGAGGGACAGCACCACACTCCGCGGGACCTACTGTGTGGCCCAGGCCACAGACCACATTACATTTCATCCTCATAACAATATAGGGAAATATTCTTCTCATTTTACAGGTGAGGTCAGATAACTGTGCTCCAGTCACACAAGGGGGAGGTGACAAGACCAGACTGGGGTTCAGTTCAGGGTCTGTGATCCTTGCACAGCAGCTGGGCGGGCAGCAGGGCAAGAGTTGGAGGAAACAGCCTCTGTGGTGATGCCCCAGGGTTCCGGAGCAGGAGGCGGCTGAGACCAGGAGAGAGGGCAGGAGAAGCTTCAGGGATGCTGTGGGACCTCCTCTCCCTGTCCTGTCTGGTCCTGGAGACCCCCTCTGCTGTCCCCTCTGTCCATTAGCTGTTCTGGCCTCACTTCTGAGTCATGAGCTGGGATCTGGGGGACCGGGAGGGAGAAACTGACCCCTTGGCCACGGCTCCCAGAGAAGAGGGCCAGAAAGGAGGCTATGGGGACAGACCCCAGGGTGGGGGAAGTCTCCTGGGCCTCCATGGGACGTGAGGATGCTTATCTATTCCGTTCTGATTCTTGATTCTTCTCTAGATTAATTCAGATAGTTGGCATCATTTCAGTTCTGGGTCATAAGTAGGAACCACCCAAATAAGTGACAGCTGACAACCTGAGCAGTCCCAGAGGTCTTTTGGGTTCATGGCAGCAGCAGGATCTCAGAGATCTCCTTTCAGCTCCTTGTCTGCGTCAGGCTGGAAAGAGGTGTGGCTTCACCCTTGGGAAGGAAAAACAGACTGTGGGCTCCGTCATGAGTGAGCAGTGGCTGCAGGGAGCAGCGAG
>SJYA01000750.1:0-24434 GCA_006410615.1 Neotragus moschatus
CTCTGGGAGTTGGTGATGGACAGGGAGGCCTGGAATGCTGCAATTCATGGGGTTGCAAAGAGTCGGACATGACTGAGCAACTGAACTGAACTAAGCTACATTTGTCTGTACTACAATACTTTATGAAAACTATTAAAGACCCAGGACATGAGAAATGTCTAGTAATCATACCAGAAGATCAAACCATATGTACTTGTATTCTGTGCTAAGTATTTAAGTACAGGTACCAACTGTGATGGCAAGCCCCCAGAGTGCATCATTTCTTAGGATGAAAATATTTCATCCTAGGACTAGGTTGAACTGGAAATATCTTTTTCCTTTATGTGCCAAGGTGCCTTGACAGATAAAGTGGATATTGTGGTATAATGATGAGAGCAGCATTTTGAAGTGTGGGCTGACATCCTTGCATTTCTGCCAGGAAGACAGCATGGTTCAGAAGAGGCTGACATCCCAGCTGAGAGCCCCTATCTGAGCAGGGACCCTTTGGGGTCAGGGTTCTGCTAGTGTATGTGTCTCAGAGTTCAAGATCTAAATAATCACATCTGAATGGCTTTAAATGGTGCTCAGTTTTGGAAATAGACTAACAATATTTAATATTAATGAGGAAAGAGTTAAGACTTGCCTAATATAGAGATTCGTACAAGTTTGAATATAAACAATGTAGGTTTCTGAAAGTTCTGGTGAGAATAAGACCTGAGGTAGAGTGAAAAAATAAAAGGTGCTGTTTGTAAGTAGGCTGGCTAGATGAAGAATGTCTCTTCAACAGCCAGCCAGGTCTGTGGGACAAAGGGAAACTGCATGATAAGCTCCAAATCAGTTTGCTGCAGGCTCAAGAGGCAGGTTAGAGCAAAGACCAGGTGGCCGAGTCCTTTCAAGGGATGACTTCAAAATGGACTCTCTGCTGACAGCTCTGTCAAAGGGGAATGATCAGATGCACTTAAAAATGAACATCTCCATTCACATCTTCTGTGGCTATGGCCAAACCTATCCTACGATCAACAGACTTGAGGCAGGGCTCTCCACATAAGAAGCAGTTATATTCTGTATCCACTGAAGGTGGATTTGTATGTGCCTGTGAGTACAATCTAGTTTGCAGAACACGGCTCAGCTGGTATTGGGCAAGATGAACGCAGAATACAAATGTGGGGCTGAGGAGGGGCTATGTAGAGCCGGACGCTGACATCACCTCCAGAAAGGGAAACATTGGCAGCCTGCCTCATGGTCTTATGTTTACACAACTCAGCTCGGGGCATATTGATTTTGGGATCGTTACACCAAGCAATCAGAGAAATAACAATCCTAGCAACACAAAAATCCCCCTCTGGGTAAAATGTTTTAGTTTGCAAATGGTTGTGAGACAGGCTCAAGATGAACCAAACCTCAGGATGTTGTGGGGGTTTCCTCACCAATCTGCCTCCTTCTCCTGATAAACACTGGCTCCTTGGAGAGCTGGAGAAATGTGTGCCCACCAAGGCACCACACCCCAGTGGGGAGCAGTCCTAGACAGGATCAACGTCTGTGCACAGCACTCACTGTCATTGTGTGAGACCCACTGATCTCAAGTTCATCTTGGCATCTGTCTGAAGTGGAAGAAGATTTCCCTCACGTGGCTATTTCATCTTTGTCAAGACACTTGCTGAATTGTTTGTCTTTTCAAATGCTATCCTGAGTGCTTAAAACTCCCAAGGTGAAAACAATCCCCCCATTCTGTATTCAGTTCACACATAGTAAGGTGTGCCGTCTCTTGGGACCACTATTCTTGCCAACAGAAAATTAAACCCAATTTGGCTAGGTAATAGGAAACCACGAACATAATTCTTTTTTTCTTAATTTGCCAGGAATTTGATGCTCCCACAGGGATGAAAGTGAGGCATTCAGAATCCTTTTAAGAGAAAAGAGTTGAGGGGAAAGCATGCTGTTCCATTCTTTTCACTGGAGAACTGCAATACTTAATTCAATCCTACACCAAAAAAAAAAAAAAAAAAAAAAGCAGAAGAAAGAGAGATTCATGGAGTGAGGAGGTTTACGAATTGCACTTGCTACCAAAAACACACACCCATGGAGCTGAATAGACACACAAGCCCCATATAACAGAGTCTAGGTCAGAAATATTTTGAGTTGTAAAATGATTTTTGTTGCCACATGTTTTTAATAAAAGCCTTGGACTTTTTTTTAGGTCTAAAATAAAGATCACCAAATGAACACCAAATGATAGAGATTTGAGTTAGGTCATAATTGTTTGTATTTTCTGAAAGCCTGCTGCATGCCATGTGTATTCTAAATGCTTTGAATGTATTGGTATATTCTTAATTCCACTTTACAGATACAGAAACCAGGTAACAGAGATGTGTTACTTTCCCAAGTTCACACCACTAGCAAGTGACAAAGACAGAATTTAAACCCTTGTACTCTCTAGGCATGGCCAAGATGACAAAGTAGGAAGACCCTGTGCTAACCTTCTCCCACGGCACATCAAAATTATACTATTTGCAGAGCAACTATCCATAAGAGAGACCGGAAGACTAGCAGGAAAGATCTTTCCACAACTAAAGATATAAAGAAGAAACCAGAGAGACAGAGGTGTGGTACAGTCAAGACCCACACCCCTAGGGAAGTGACCCACAAACAGGAGGATAATCACAATTGCAGAGGTTCTTTCCAAGGAGGAAGGGATCTGAGTGTCACATCAGGTTCCTCAATCCAAGGGTCTTGCGTTGGGAACATGAGCCCCCAGGATGTCTGCCTTTGAAGATCAGTAGGGTTTGCATATAGGAGAACTGGAGGGGTATGGGAAACAGAGACTCGCTCTTAAAGGGTGTTGCAAAGTCACACATGCTTTGAGTCCCAGAACAAAGGCAGCAATTTGAAAGGAGGCTGATTAGACTCTTTTGCTGATGTTGAGGAGCCCCCCAGGAGAGGCAGGAGGTAATTGAGACACCCCTGGGGACACAGACACTGGCAAAGCCATACTGGGGAACTCACTTTGCCACAAAGACACTGGTTCTGTTAAGTGTCATTTTGGAGTCTTCCTTCTAGCATATTAGCACCAGGGGCTTACCTGCACCAGCAGGCCAGTACCAGCCCTGAGACCCCCTGCATCCCCAGGCAGCCACGCTGGGATCGATTCCAGTCCACTAGCAGGTGAGGGCTACCCTAGGGCCCCCTGGGCTATGCAGCCAGCTGTGCCAGGAACTAGCCCTCCCCATCATCAGGCTTACACAGTCCCAGGTCTCTTTGGGCCCCATGGCCGTTCACTTTAGGACTCATCTCTGGCCACCAATGGGCCAACTCCAACCCCAGGATCCCCCAAATTGCTTGACCAGTCAGAACTCAGCCTCACTCATCAATCGGCCAGGAGCCACCACACTAGACAGGGCTTGGCAGCCAACTGGGCCAGGGGCCAGCCCACTGGGCTGGCACCCCAGCATGCCCATAGTAGTCAAACCAACCACAACAGAAGGATCCATGCAGCCCACACTGGGTACCCTTAGAATATTCAGCTCTGGGGACCAGAGGGAAATGTGCTCTTGGACCCCACTGTGGGACATCTGCTATGTAAGTCACTCTTCCAAGATCAGGAAACATAACCAACCTTCTTGATACTTCCTGAAACAAACACAGACAGATGTTCCAAATGAAGGAACAATTCAAGACCCTAGAAGAAGAACTAAGCAAATTGGAGATTAACAGTCTACCCAATTAAGAGTTAATGGTAATGATCACAAAGAGGCTCAGTGAATGCAGGAGAAGAATGGGTGAACACAGTGAGAAGGTCAACAGAGAGTTAAAAAATATAAAGAAGAACAGAGCTGAGAATACAAAAACTGAAATTAAAAATGCACTAGGCAGAATCAATAATAGATCAGAGGATACAGATGAACAGATCACCAAACTGGAAGACAGAGTAGTGGAAAACACTACTTTTTTTTTTTCCAAGAAAAAAAGCTATTTTAAAAAATGAGAACTGTTGAAGAGACCCCTGGGACATCAAGCATACTAACATTTGTAGGTTAGTTATAGAGGTCCTAGAAGGAAAAGAGAAAGAGGGACAGCAAACTTATTTGAAGAAATAATAGCTGAAAACTTCCCTAACATGGGAAGGGAAACTGACATCCAGTTCCAAGAAGCATGTGCTGTTGCTCAGTCATGTCCAACTCTACTGTGATCTCAGGGACTACTGTAGCCTACCAGGCTCCTCTGTCCATGGGATTTTCCTGGCGAGAATTCTGGAGTGGGTTGCCATTTCCTTCTTCAAAGTATCTTCCTGATGGAGGGGTCAAACCCTCATCTCCTGCCCTGGCAGGAAGATCCTTTACCACTGAGCTACCTGGGAAACCCTCCAGGAAACAGAGAGAGTCTCAAAAAGATGAACCCAAAGAGATCCACACCAAGATAAGTTACAGTTAAGATGGCAAAAATTAAAATTAGACAGATAGATACATGTACGTGCATCCACACCGTGGAATATTACTCTGCCATAAAAATGAATAAAATCTTGCCTTTTGTAACAACGTGGATGAGATTAGAGTGTGTTATGCTCGGTTAAATAAGTCAAACAGAGGAAAACAAATACCATATAATTTCACTTATATGTGGAATCTAAAAAATAAAAACAAAAAATGAGAAAATAACAAAAGCAGACCCAGATACAGAGAACAAACTGGTGGCTGTCAGAGGGGAAGAAGTGTGGAAGATGGGAGAAATAGATGAGGGAGGTTAAGGGGTACAAACTTCCAGTTATAAATAAGTCATATTTCCATCTTAGGAATACAGTAAATAATACTGTTTGTGACAGATGTTAACCAGGCTTATCACAGTGATCATTTGTAATGTATAAAAATATCAAATCACTAGGCAGTACACCTAAAACTAATAATTATGTCAATTATACTTCAGTAAACAACCCATGCAGTCTTGCACCAAAACCTGTGCTCTTAACTACTAGATTTTATTGCCTCTCAGAAGCCCGCAACCTTATTTGTTTCATTCTGGCAGATATAATATGATACATATAAAACATATACCATTTTATGTTATCCTCATTTTTTGATACCACCCTCCTTAATTTTAGAGTAAAATAAATTGCTCCACACACCTTTATCTTTCTCATGGCATCTATTAGGTACTTATATATGAGTAATGAAATCTGTCACTTAAAGATTTTCAATAATAAATACAATTAATATGTTTAATTAAACATTTTTAAAGACCTGATTTTTCTCTAGACTTCCCCTTCCAAGTTAATAAAATTTGTGAATGTCATTAAAGAATAAATATAAAGACATTATTAAAATAGAAAATAAAAAATACAATTTAATGTTCTTAATATGAATAATGTTTTTGTAAATTCTACTTGCATCACTGTTCTACTTCTGTTTCAGGGTCCATAACTCATGTCACTAATAGACATGTTCATAGCATCATTTTTGCTCTCCTGCAATGCAGATATAGATGTACTTTACGTATGCCCTTCATCTACCCTTGCTTTCTTGCTTGTTGAAAATTTATTCATGGGTAAAATTTAAAAGCAAGTGTAAGTAGCTATGATCAGAATTCCACAATCATCTGTAAAAACAACTATAACAGCATATCATTAACTATCAAAAGAAATCATATTAGAATGGAAAAGAATGGAGCAACACCATTATAGACATAAACTTAAACCAACTCCATTTACAGTGTTTTTTAAAGAAAGAAAAATTAATCCAGAGCTCACATATTTTGCAATTATTAGCCAATTATTTGCTATATATTTCATAACTTGTTGTAGCATACTGTTGCATCCTGACTTTATAGTTAAGAATAACTGAGCCTCATGAATTTTGCCTCAGTCCAGTTCAGCTACTCATTCATGTATTTATTCATTCAACAAATATTTACTGACTGCCTCCCATGTGTCAGGATCTGTTCATCTCCTGGAGACATGCTCATCAGAAACTGAGTTCTCTATACCTTGTGTCCTGTCAGAATGTTCTGTGTTTTTAATGAAACCATTTATATTAAATACTTTTTCACTTCTAGCTTCCAATTCTCTTTCCTAGCAGCCTCCCACCCAAATGAGTGACTTCCTCCAAGAGAGCACCAGTGGAAGTTGAAAACCTTTCATCTTAGTCCAGAGCAACCTCTACAAATTTTGTTTCCCTCTGGAGCAAATCAGAGCTTAGCAATTTCAAAATCTCAGTGATAAAGCATCCTGAGGCCCATGTTCATTGTCACCTGTCTCTGTCATCAGCACGCCGAAAAGACAAACTATCTTGTCTGTCATTGTTGGGAAGCAGATAGAACAGAAGTGAGCAGAGCTGATCACTGTTAGTGGAAGGAATCAACGTTCCTAGTGAGAGGCTACTTATGAAATGATTCAAGGGTTTTTCACTAAAAAATAAAAAAGACCAGTGGCTGTTAACTTCTGCCTCTGAAGTTCTTTTTGGCTATTGGAAAAGTCAAAATCTATGCTGGGAGGAAAAACCAAGGTGGTAAACCCTGAGAAAAAAATTATACAGTAGTTCTATCATGACTATATTCTAAGTGCCATAATTAGAAACCTCTGAAAACCTCCCTCTCTCCAGCTATGAATTTCAAAAATATGATGGATTTATTCTGTTCAAAAATAACATTCTTAAAGATAAAACACCCTTAGGAAATCCGAGAACAGGAAATTATCCAACCCCTACAAGGCAATTAGCAGTCCATCAAAATTTTTTATTTGCTTTTCATAAAAAAATAACCTCATTGTTTACATGACTGCATTGAATTTTTATGAAGCCCATAATAGAAACTTTCTGACTCATCGACAAGAGTTTGAATTGATTCAAAAAATCTCAGCTTGGTATTTTTGGCTTCCTTATAGAGGAGAGGATTTTAACAATTCTTTAAAACAAATCCTAAAAACACAATCCATCACTCGAGAGTTTAAGTTTTGTTTTTTGCCATCCTGTATGTAGGTTTTTGACATCCTGTATGTAGTTAATCACATCATGGCATTCTTTGTTCTACCTTGAAATAGCCCGCAACAATGCAAATCACAACTGCAAAATGCATTTAACAAAAACAGTGGAGCAAATGAATCATGGGACTATTGTGAGATGGATTTTTAACTTGTTACTGAAGCACAAAACCTGACTTGTGTCTAAGCCAGGAGCCTTTTTTTTTTTTTTTTTCCAGAGCAGATGTGCAATGTGTTCTCTTATCGGTGATGAGCCACAAGAGGGTGGAAGAACTAGTTTCGTCTAATTCAGTCACCTGCAGTCACCTGAAGTCTTGTTTGAAGTTCATTAAGGCAATTGAATTCAATTCCACAAACATTTACAGCACTACCTCATGTAAGGAGATATGTGTGCTAAGGGCTGGGGGAGGCTCAGTGATGCTGAAATACCAGCACACCCTCTCAGAACTCAGAAGACTGACATCCCCAGCAGCATCATTACACAACCTTATTCTAATTGGCTTCACTGATCCTAAGAAATTTACCAGGTGTTGAACTACCTTGAAAATCAAAGCAAGTCCAAACAGCATGTTTCCTGGAATGTCTGGAACCTACAGATCTAAATTCTGGATCAGAACTGGGAAAGGAGAAGTCAAGTATTCAATGCATCATTCATTTTGGAAACCCTTTTTTCACACATCAGTCTTTATAGCTATGTGATTTTTATGCCAGTGTATTTTCCCTCTAATAATTGACTAAGCTACGTTAAACTCATTTAGGTTTGTTTAGACTGAGTTAATTTCATTTTTTAACCTAAGCATTCCAATTTTTAATTAGAACTTTGAAATTTCCATACTTAATTCTGTCTCTCTCCCATCATTTTTTCAAAGCCCAATAGCTGTAGCTAACATTCATTGTACTTGCTCTGATCCCAGAACTGTAAGAAGCACTTTAATACACTACCTCACCTAATCATATCCACCCCTGTAATGTAGATATAATTACTATCCCACTTTGACAGATGGTAAAATAGAGATTTAGTCAGTTAAGTGACTTGCTCAATATGGTACCACCACTGAGCAGCCACAGTGGATTTGAACATTGGTTTATTTCTTTCCTCTTGAACTCACTCCTTCCACATTATCCATTGATTTCATTCTTCAGCCTTTCAGGCTTCAGATTTGTTTCCTTCCCTTCCACCTTTTTCGCCACATGAATCAACCAGTAGAATCCAAACTTGGATTTTGTGAGTCACAAGCTTCTACCCAACTCTGACGTCTCTAGACTATAATCCATTATTGTCAACGTTACTGGTTCTCCACCAGGGGTGATGTTGTTGCCCCGGGGATGTTTGGCAGTATGTGGAGACTAAGAGAAGCCAAGAGGTACTACTGTCATCTAGTTGGCAGAGACCAAGACTGCTGCTGAATTTCCTAACAATGCACAAGACAGGACTCCTTAGCAAAGAATTCTCCAGTCCAAAATGTCCATAATGCTAAGGCTGAGAAATCCTGATGTATATGATACACTCAGTGTTTACAATAGGCTCTCTTCTTTGTGAATTGTATGCTTTTGACATCCCATTTCGTGAACTAGGTTACCCAAAGGAGCTAATCCAGTGCTTCCATATCCCCAGTGGCCTAGAGCAACGCTTTGTCCAGAATAGGCATTTAATAAATATATCAGCTCTTATTAGTAGCTCATCTCTTAATTCACTCACTCAGTTTCATCACTTTTAACAGATATCTGGGAATAAATGTGAGAAATACAGATATACCCTTCCTTGAAGAAGTTTAGAGTCTAGTGAAAGTGAAGTTGCTCAGTCGTGTCCAACTCTTTGTGACTCTGTGGACCGTAGCCTACCAGGCTCCTCTGTCCATGAGATTCTCCAGGCAAGAATACTGGAGTGGGTTGCCATTTCCTTCTCCAGGGGAAGAGAAGGTCTAGATATATAGTCTAGATTTATAATCTAGAGGGGAACTCAAACCACAGAACAAGTGCTGTTTGCTGGGACAGAACATGTTTGAGGGGCGGATAAAACATAGAAGGAGAAGACAATGGCACCCCACTCCAGTACTCTTGCCTGGAAAACCCCATGGATGGAGGAGCCTGGTGGGCTGCAGTCCATGGGGTCGCTAAGAGTTGTCACGACTGAGCAGCTTCCCTTTCACTTTTCTCTTTCATGCATTGGAGAAGGAAATGGCAACGCACTCCAGTGTTCTTGGCTGGAGAATCTCAGGGACGGGGGAGCCTGGTGGGCTGCCATCTCTGGGGTCGCACAGAGTTGGACATGACTGAGGTGACTTAGCAGCAGCAGCAGCAGCAAAACATAAAAGGAGCAAACCAGAGAGAATAGGGAGGTGAAGGAGGTTTCCTGGAGGAAGTGACAATTAAGCACAAACCTGAAGGATAGTGGTGGCAGTTTAGTCGCTAAGTCATGTCCAACTCTTGCAATCCCATGGACTGTCGCCTGCCAGGCTCCTCTGTCCATGGGATTCTCCTGGTGAGAAAACTGGAGTGGGTTACCATTTCCTTCTCCAGAGGATCTTCTCAACCCAGGAATCAAACCCTGGTCTCCTGCATTGCAGGCAGATTCTTCACCGACTGAGCTATGAGAGAAGTCTTACTCAGTTCCTAAACCATGAGTAGGAGTTAAACCATTGTAGAAGAGAAAGTGCTCTTGGCAGAGGAAAGAGCACGTACAAAGGCTGAGAGATGAGAAAGCGACACAAGAATGAGGTGGGTGCTCAGGCTGCCAGGAGCAAGTGAAAGAAAATGAAGGGCCTCAGAGTCACGTACAAATGTTTGAATTTTATGTCAAGGGTAATAGGAAATAACTGAAAGCCTTTCAGAGAAGAATGTCAGGATCTATTTTGTTTTCAAAGAATCACTCTGGCTCCATATGATATGTCATCAGGGTAGTGCAAATTAAAATAGCAACGAGATACCACCCTGCATCTATTATATGGTGAAGATCTAAAGTACAAGTGACACCAAATGCTGGCAGGGATATGGAGCAGTAGGAACTTTCACTCCTTGCTGGTGGAAATGCAAAATGGTACAACCACTTTAAAAGACATTTTCGCAGTTTCTTACAAAACTAAACATACTCTTACCATATGATCCACCAGTAGCTTTCTTGGTATTTGTGCAAAGGAGCTATAAATTTATGTTCACACATAAACATGAACATGGGTATTTATAGAATTTTGTTCATAACTGCCAAACCTGAAAGCAACCAAAGGTTCTTCCAAAGGTGAATGGATAAATAAACTGTAGTACATGCAGACAATGGAACATTATTCAGCACTGAAAAGCAGTGAGCTGTCAAGCCATGCAAAAATGTGAAGAAGGGTTCCCTTTTCTCCACACCCTCTTCAGCATTTATTGTTTGTAGATTTTTTTTTTTTATAATGGCCATTCTGACCTTTGTGAGGTGATACCTTTTTGTAGTTTTGATTTGCATTTCTCTAATAATGAGTGATGTTGAGTATCTTTTCAGGTGTTTTCTAGCCATCTGTATGTCTTCTTTGGAGAAATGTCTGTTTAGGTCTTCTGCCGACTTTTTAATTGAGGTGTTTGTTTTTGTGGTATTTAGCTGCATGAGCTGCTTGTATATTTTGGAGATTAATTCACTGTCAGTTGTTTCATTTGCTATTATTTTCTCCTATTCTAAGGGTTGTCTTTTCACTTTGTTTATAGTTTCCTTTACTGTGCAAAAGCTTTTAAATTTAATTAGGTCCTACCTGCTTATTTTTGGTTTTATTTTCATTATTTTAGGAGGTGGGTCATAGAGGATCCTGCTGTGATTTATGTCAAAAGTGTACTGCCTATGTTTTCCTTTAGGAACTGCATAGTTTCTAGCCTTATATTTCAGTTTTTAATATATTTTGAGTTTATTTTTGTATGTGGTATTTGGAGGTGTTGTAGTTTCATTCTTTTACATGTAGCTGTCCAGTTTTCCCAACATCACTAATTGAAGAGACTGTCTTTTCTCCATTGTATATTCTTGCCTCATCAAAGACAAGGTTCCCATAGGTGTGTGAATTTATCTCTTTTTGCCAGTACCATACTGTCTTGATACAGCCACTATGGAGAACAGTATGAGGACTCCTTAAAATACTAGGAATAAAACTACAATTTTATTATAAAATAAAACTATAAAAACTGCAATGTGACCCAACAATCCCATTACTGGGTATATGCCCTGAGGAATCCATAATTCAAAAAGACACATGTACCACAATGTTTACTGCAGCACTATTTACAGTAGCTAGGACATGGAAGCAACCTAGATGCCCATCGACAGATGAATGGATAAAGAAGTGGTGCATATGTACAAAGGAATATTACTCCTGCCATAAAAAGGAACACATTTGATGAGGTGGATGAAACTAGAGCCTATTATATAGAGTGAAATAAGTCAGAAAGAGGAAAACAATATTGTGTATTAATGTATATATATGGAATCTAGAAAGATGGTACTAAAAAACCCATTTTCAGGGCAGCAGTGGAGACACAGACGTGGAGAACAGCCTTGTGGACACAGTGGGTGAAGGAGAGGGTGGGACGAACTGAGACAGAACCATTGAAACATGTACATTTCCATATGTAAAATAGATAGCCAATAGGAGTTTCCCATAAGACACAGGGACTTCAAACCCGGTGCTATGTGACAACCTAGAGGGATGGGCTGGTGTGGGAGGTGGGAGGGAGCTTCAAGAGGTAGGGGACATATGTATGTCTATGGATAATTCATGTTGATATATGGCAGAAATTAACATAATATTGTAATTATCCTCCAATTAAAACAATGTGAAGGAAACTTTCACATTACTAAGTCAAAGAAGCCAATCTGAAAAGGTTATATACCATCAGATACAATTATATGACATTCTGAAAAAGGCAAAACTATGGAGACAGTAAAAAGATTAGTAATTGACATGCATTGGGGTTTGGGAGATGGATAAAAAGGTGGAGAGCTGAGGCTTTCTGGGGCAGAAAAGAAACTACTCTGCATGCTACTATTATGGTGAATGTTGTTGTTGTTTACTCGCTAAGTCATGTCTGAGTCTTTTGTAACCTCATAGGCTGTAGCCTGAGGCTTCCCTGGTCACTCAGTGGTAAGGAATCTGTCTGCAGTGCAGGAAACCCTGGTTCAATCCCTGGGTTGGGAAGATGCCCTGGAGGAGGGCACCCACTTTAGTACTCTTGTCTGGAGAATCCCATGGGAAGAGGAGCCTGCAGGCTGCAGTCCATAGTACGCACAGAGCTGGACAGGGCTGAAGCGACTAAGCAGCAGCAGCAGCAGCAGGCTGTAGCCCACCAGGCTCTTCGGTCCATTGGATTTTCCACTCAAGAATACTGGAGTGGGTTGCCATTTCCTTCTCCAGGAGGAATCAAACCCACATCTGACCCAGAAATCAAACCCACATCTCCTACAATGGCCAGTGAGTTCCTTACCACTGAGTCACCAGGGAAGCCCATTATGGTGAGTACATGTCATTATACATTTGTCCAAAACCCATAGAATGTACAACACCAAAAGTGTACCCTGTGGACTTTAAGTGATAACAGTGTGTCAGGGTAGGTTCATCAGTTGCAACCAACATACCATTCTGGTAGAGAGTGTTGGTAATGAGCGAGGATACACATGCATGGAGTCAGAGGTTATATGGGAAATCTCTGTGCTTTCTACTCAATTTTGCTGTGAACCTAAAACTACTCTGAACAAATTCTATTTAAAAAAGAAGGATGACTCTGGATGCCATGCATAGAGATGGACTGGGAGTTTAATGGTTAAAACTATCACAGGGAGGACTTTCTTTGGGACAACAAAGTACACCTACAACTTGATGTTAAGGTTTTAAAATGTGTGAGGGATAACTGAGGAGTCCTTTAAATCCTAATCAAGCAAGGTGACTGCAATATGCTGAAGTTGAAATCTGGTCAANCAGCAGCAGCAGCAAAACATAAAAGGAGCAAACCAGAGAGAATAGGGAGGTGAAGGAGGTTTCCTGGAGGAAGTGACAATTAAGCACAAACCTGAAGGATAGTGGTGGCAGTTTAGTCGCTAAGTCATGTCCAACTCTTGCAATCCCATGGACTGTCGCCTGCCAGGCTCCTCTGTCCATGGGATTCTCCTGGTGAGAAAACTGGAGTGGGTTACCATTTCCTTCTCCAGAGGATCTTCTCAACCCAGGAATCAAACCCTGGTCTCCTGCATTGCAGGCAGATTCTTCACCGACTGAGCTATGAGAGAAGTCTTACTCAGTTCCTAAACCATGAGTAGGAGTTAAACCATTGTAGAAGAGAAAGTGCTCTTGGCAGAGGAAAGAGCACGTACAAAGGCTGAGAGATGAGAAAGCGACACAAGAATGAGGTGGGTGCTCAGGCTGCCAGGAGCAAGTGAAAGAAAATGAAGGGCCTCAGAGTCACGTACAAATGTTTGAATTTTATGTCAAGGGTAATAGGAAATAACTGAAAGCCTTTCAGAGAAGAATGTCAGGATCTATTTTGTTTTCAAAGAATCACTCTGGCTCCATATGATATGTCATCAGGGTAGTGCAAATTAAAATAGCAACGAGATACCACCCTGCATCTATTATATGGTGAAGATCTAAAGTACAAGTGACACCAAATGCTGGCAGGGATATGGAGCAGTAGGAACTTTCACTCCTTGCTGGTGGAAATGCAAAATGGTACAACCACTTTAAAAGACATTTTCGCAGTTTCTTACAAAACTAAACATACTCTTACCATATGATCCACCAGTAGCTTTCTTGGTATTTGTGCAAAGGAGCTATAAATTTATGTTCACACATAAACATGAACATGGGTATTTATAGAATTTTGTTCATAACTGCCAAACCTGAAAGCAACCAAAGGTTCTTCCAAAGGTGAATGGATAAATAAACTGTAGTACATGCAGACAATGGAACATTATTCAGCACTGAAAAGCAGTGAGCTGTCAAGCCATGCAAAAATGTGAAGAAGGGTTCCCTTTTCTCCACACCCTCTTCAGCATTTATTGTTTGTAGATTTTTTTTTTTTATAATGGCCATTCTGACCTTTGTGAGGTGATACCTTTTTGTAGTTTTGATTTGCATTTCTCTAATAATGAGTGATGTTGAGTATCTTTTCAGGTGTTTTCTAGCCATCTGTATGTCTTCTTTGGAGAAATGTCTGTTTAGGTCTTCTGCCGACTTTTTAATTGAGGTGTTTGTTTTTGTGGTATTTAGCTGCATGAGCTGCTTGTATATTTTGGAGATTAATTCACTGTCAGTTGTTTCATTTGCTATTATTTTCTCCTATTCTAAGGGTTGTCTTTTCACTTTGTTTATAGTTTCCTTTACTGTGCAAAAGCTTTTAAATTTAATTAGGTCCTACCTGCTTATTTTTGGTTTTATTTTCATTATTTTAGGAGGTGGGTCATAGAGGATCCTGCTGTGATTTATGTCAAAAGTGTACTGCCTATGTTTTCCTTTAGGAACTGCATAGTTTCTAGCCTTATATTTCAGTTTTTAATATATTTTGAGTTTATTTTTGTATGTGGTATTTGGAGGTGTTGTAGTTTCATTCTTTTACATGTAGCTGTCCAGTTTTCCCAACATCACTAATTGAAGAGACTGTCTTTTCTCCATTGTATATTCTTGCCTCATCAAAGACAAGGTTCCCATAGGTGTGTGAATTTATCTCTTTTTGCCAGTACCATACTGTCTTGATACAGCCACTATGGAGAACAGTATGAGGACTCCTTAAAATACTAGGAATAAAACTACAATTTTATTATAAAATAAAACTATAAAAACTGCAATGTGACCCAACAATCCCATTACTGGGTATATGCCCTGAGGAATCCATAATTCAAAAAGACACATGTACCACAATGTTTACTGCAGCACTATTTACAGTAGCTAGGACATGGAAGCAACCTAGATGCCCATCGACAGATGAATGGATAAAGAAGTGGTGCATATGTACAAAGGAATATTACTCCTGCCATAAAAAGGAACACATTTGATGAGGTGGATGAAACTAGAGCCTATTATATAGAGTGAAATAAGTCAGAAAGAGGAAAACAATATTGTGTATTAATGTATATATATGGAATCTAGAAAGATGGTACTAAAAAACCCATTTTCAGGGCAGCAGTGGAGACACAGACGTGGAGAACAGCCTTGTGGACACAGTGGGTGAAGGAGAGGGTGGGACGAACTGAGACAGAACCATTGAAACATGTACATTTCCATATGTAAAATAGATAGCCAATAGGAGTTTCCCATAAGACACAGGGACTTCAAACCCGGTGCTATGTGACAACCTAGAGGGATGGGCTGGTGTGGGAGGTGGGAGGGAGCTTCAAGAGGTAGGGGACATATGTATGTCTATGGATAATTCATGTTGATATATGGCAGAAATTAACATAATATTGTAATTATCCTCCAATTAAAACAATGTGAAGGAAACTTTCACATTACTAAGTCAAAGAAGCCAATCTGAAAAGGTTATATACCATCAGATACAATTATATGACATTCTGAAAAAGGCAAAACTATGGAGACAGTAAAAAGATTAGTAATTGACATGCATTGGGGTTTGGGAGATGGATAAAAAGGTGGAGAGCTGAGGCTTTCTGGGGCAGAAAAGAAACTACTCTGCATGCTACTATTATGGTGAATGTTGTTGTTGTTTACTCGCTAAGTCATGTCTGAGTCTTTTGTAACCTCATAGGCTGTAGCCTGAGGCTTCCCTGGTCACTCAGTGGTAAGGAATCTGTCTGCAGTGCAGGAAACCCTGGTTCAATCCCTGGGTTGGGAAGATGCCCTGGAGGAGGGCACCCACTTTAGTACTCTTGTCTGGAGAATCCCATGGGAAGAGGAGCCTGCAGGCTGCAGTCCATAGTACGCACAGAGCTGGACAGGGCTGAAGCGACTAAGCAGCAGCAGCAGCAGCAGGCTGTAGCCCACCAGGCTCTTCGGTCCATTGGATTTTCCACTCAAGAATACTGGAGTGGGTTGCCATTTCCTTCTCCAGGAGGAATCAAACCCACATCTGACCCAGAAATCAAACCCACATCTCCTACAATGGCCAGTGAGTTCCTTACCACTGAGTCACCAGGGAAGCCCATTATGGTGAGTACATGTCATTATACATTTGTCCAAAACCCATAGAATGTACAACACCAAAAGTGTACCCTGTGGACTTTAAGTGATAACAGTGTGTCAGGGTAGGTTCATCAGTTGCAACCAACATACCATTCTGGTAGAGAGTGTTGGTAATGAGCGAGGATACACATGCATGGAGTCAGAGGTTATATGGGAAATCTCTGTGCTTTCTACTCAATTTTGCTGTGAACCTAAAACTACTCTGAACAAATTCTATTTAAAAAAGAAGGATGACTCTGGATGCCATGCATAGAGATGGACTGGGAGTTTAATGGTTAAAACTATCACAGGGAGGACTTTCTTTGGGACAACAAAGTACACCTACAACTTGATGTTAAGGTTTTAAAATGTGTGAGGGATAACTGAGGAGTCCTTTAAATCCTAATCAAGCAAGGTGACTGCAATATGCTGAAGTTGAAATCTGGTCAATTGTGTTACATTCAGTCTGAAGAAGGACCACATTACTACCGGGGCATGTCAGTGGGCGGCTAAAACAGAGACTCAAAAAGAGTGAGCATTTGCTAATGTGTCTTCAGCACCCATGTCCAGACTTAGAGACACAGCCCAACAGTAACTTGATGACATCAGCTGTTAATTTCATCCTGTCCAGTAGACATTCAGTAAATATTTGTTTGAAGTGAATTAGATTAAATTGGATTCCATGCTCACCAAGCAACTTTCTGATCTGATCACAGTTTGGCTTCCTGGGAATCTCTTTTCTGAGCATAAAATGTCCTGATGAGCGGACATGAAAAGTGATTCGAGTTGGTATTATGATGGATGTATCCATCTCGTTTGTGTTTGGTCATTATAGTGGATACTTGGGGTTGTTTATCCAGCATCCATCTCCCTTCCCCTCTTCAATCAGTAAATCTTTTTCCCATTTAGTTACCTATCCTTTCTTTATGTAGTCCAAGTGCTTCGCTAACTCACCACACCTCCAGCAGAAATGAGCCTTGACTGTCTTAAAGTCAATCATCACATTTAACAGTGGTTATTTCAGATATTGGTACATGAACTAAATCAGTCTAATCTAAGTGAAATTCAAGAGTCTTTCTTATAAAACTGGGACAGAGATAATCTCTTTCTTGGTGATTAAAAAGANGTGCTTCGCTAACTCACCACACCTCCAGCAGAAATGAGCCTTGACTGTCTTAAAGTCAATCATCACATTTAACAGTGGTTATTTCAGATATTGGTACATGAACTAAATCAGTCTAATCTAAGTGAAATTCAAGAGTCTTTCTTATAAAACTGGGACAGAGATAATCTCTTTCTTGGTGATTAAAAAGAGGAAGCACATAGCCCCTGGACACAAGCACAGGGAGCTAATTCGCTATTAGCGAATGTGATGGTTAAGTTTGTCAGCCGAGATATTGCTGTGAAGGTGCTTTTTAGATGTGATCGGAATTTAAATATGGAGAGCTTGAGCAAAGCAGATTATCCTCCAAATAATTATCCTCCATTCCAGTATTCTTGCCTGGGAAATCACATAGACAGAGGAGCCTGGCGGACTACAGCCATGAGATCGCAGAGTTGGACACAACTGAGCACATTCTACAGGTTGACCCTTCTAGTTCTCATTAGTCCTCTGACTTTTGCTGCAAATCTCTCTCTACCCGTTCTTAGGTTTATCCCTCAATATTTGACTCATTTTAAATCTTCCTCCCTACTCCACTACTAACTTCTCCACACAGAAACAGAACTCTCAATGAAGTTAAAAATGACCTCCTTCTTCCCAGACCACGGAGTCTTTCCAGTACTTCATCTTCCTTACCTGTCTGCAGCATTTGACACTGCAATCCACCCACTCCGGCAAATTTGACCTCAAAGTGATTTTTGTGACGCTGTTTTTCTTCCATCTCTCTTACTACTCTTTGGGCTCCTCTCTTGTCAGGCCCATTTCCTCCTCCTTACCGTCTCCTCTCTAACCATCTGATCCACTCCCTTGTCACTCCCTCCTTCCAGTCTCACATCTTTGTTGCTTCTTAAAACTGCATCTCTGACCTTTCGTTTCAACTCCCTCCAGTACAGGCCTGCCTGTCTGCCCCCAACTCCTGTCCATCTCAGTGTATCCAAGTGTAATTTATTGCTTCATATTCCAGAACTGCTTCTTCTTCCAGCCTCTGCATTTTTTGACAATGTGTGGATGCCCAGGCCAAAAACAGAGTAATCTTTAATTTTTTCTTTTCTTCTCTCCTCCATATGTATTCAACCACCACAGTCTTCAGTTCAGTTCAGTTTAAATGCTCAGTTATGTCTGACTCTTTGTGGCCCTGTGAACAGCAGCATGCCAGGCCTCCCTGTCCATCACCAACTCCCAGAGTCTACCTAAACCCATGTCCATTGAGTCGGTGATGCCATCCACCTGTCTCATCCTCTGTCGTCCCCTTCTCCTCCTGCCTCCAATCCCTCCCAGCATCAGGGTCTTTTCAAATGAGTCAGCTCTTCACATCAGGTGGCCAAAGTTTTGGAGTTTCAGCTTCAACATCAGTCCTTCCAATGAACACCCAGGACTGATCTCCTTTAGGGTGGACTGGTTGGATCTCCTTGCAGTCCAAGGGACTCTCAACAGTCTTCTCAAACACCACAGTTGAAAAGCATCAATTCTTCAGCACTCAGCTTTCTTCACAGTCCAACTCTCACATCCATGCATGACTACTGGAAAAACCACAGTCTTACTTTTTCCTTAAAAACTTATTTAAAAATGTACCTTTTTCTCTCTAAATATTGTATTGCTAAGAGAGTTGTTTTGCCCCACCTACCTCTCCGCCTCCAGTCTCCCTACGCTTTACCATTTCATGACCTGACAGTGTCTTCCAGTGCTACATCATGTCCTATTCAAGAACACAGGTAATTCCCTCTTGTCCCCTGTAGCAAGCCCAAGACTTGCAGCTGTTGCCAGGGTCTTCTCTGATGAGGTCGCCCCACTCTCTTCTCCAGCTGGATATGTCTTTCTGGGTCTCACATCCCAAGATGTGAACTGACCCTACAATGTAAAGGCTACTTATTCTGTAAATGAGCTGTACAGAACTAACCAAACCACTTTAATGCAAATGTTAAAGGTTTATTTATTTTCCCACTTAGTAACGTGCATTTATTTGTTTCCTTCTGTGTACCTAGATGCCACGAGAAACAGAAAGAACTGGTAATCTGAGTCCTGTCTTTAGCAATTCAGCATCTAGTGGGAGAGCCAAAGATAAGTGTTTATAAATGATAATCATGCCATCAAAAATAGTGATTTTTAAAACTTAATCACACAGAACAAAAATTATTTCACAAAAGTTATATATACATATATTGCATACATTTTTTTAAAAAACTTCTAACATTACAGAAGTATGTTAAATAGCCAAAGACCCCTGCTGATTCACTTTCTTAATTCTCATTTACTAAGAGTAACATCTTAATAGGTATTATATAATATATATGTATACACACATCTATACATATATCTGTTTTACAAAAGATAGCATCATTTTATACATATTATCCTGCATTACTCATTCAACAGTAATGTCCTTGCATAATAACCTGATTCTTTTTTTTCAGTGACTGCATAGTATTCTTTTGAGTTCAACAGTCTCCTGTAATCATCTATCTCTCCTCTTTCTTTATCACAAAGAAAGCTTCAGCAAGCATTCTTTCACACAGTTTCAGTGGTATGCTGTAAATAGTTTAACATTTTGCTCTCCCAATTTAAAAAAGCCCTGCTCTGTAATATCTACCAACATCCGTGGTATAAATACTCTTCACTATTAGTGATTTCAAGCTACCAAAGCAACACCAGAAGGCAGAGTTAGGAAAAGAAGTGCATAGCAGCTCACGCTAGCCGTGAGATAAGCCATACCCAGGTATACTTTATTATGCATATGCTTTTGAGTGTTTTACAACACAGGAAAACAAGATATTAAAAGGCAGTTACCACTTTGCCAGACTAGGGAACAGAACTAGTTTATTAGCTGTAATAAAGTTGAACCATGAATTATATGCTTTTCTTTTGGATTCTGAAGAAAGCCGTTTATCTGTTATTCTTAAATAGATTCTGTTTAAAAGCCAAGGAAATTTCAAAGCATTCCTTTTTGCCACCTGAGAAAATCACTTTAAGGGAAGTAGAGTAAATTGATGACTAAATATATTTTAAAGATTTAATAGAAGTCCAATTAAATCCACCAATTGGTATGTTCAGACACAAACACATATGATGAGAAAATGCTGACCCCTCCTCTTTGGGACACTCCTATTNACCTGAGAAAATCACTTTAAGGGAAGTAGAGTAAATTGATGACTAAATATATTTTAAAGATTTAATAGAAGTCCAATTAAATCCACCAATTGGTATGTTCAGACACAAACACATATGATGAGAAAATGCTGACCCCTCCTCTTTGGGACACTCCTATTAATAGGACTGAATTGCACACAGGTACCCAAAAGAACCACCTCAAAATTGAGGCTGCATCTGAATCACCTGGAGGGCTTGTCAAACCACTTTTTCACTGGGCCCCAGTCACTTAGTTTCTCATCCTTTAGGCCTAGGGCTGGACCAAGAATTTGCATTTCTTTCCACATTCCCAGGTGATGCTGAAGCTGCAGCTCTGGAGACCTCGCTCAGAGAACCACCGCCCTACAGGAAGCAAAGCCCAGAGAATTCTTCCTGCTCTGGTACTTTGGAAATTTCTATTAAATTTCTGTAGCTAGAGACTTTCTCCTGTTAAACTACAGATAAATTTAGAAACAGAGAAAGTTATGTTTGATACGGCCTCCCTGGTGCCTCAGACAGTAAAGAATCTGCCTGCAATGCAGAAGACCTGGGTTCGATCCCTGGATTGGGAAGATCCTCTGGAGGAGGGCATGGCAATCCACTCCAGTATTCTTGCCTGGAGAATCTTATGGACAGAAGAGCCTGTTAAGCTACAGTCCATAGGGTCACAAAGAGTCGGACATGACTGAGCGACTAAGCACACAAGTTTGATAAGCAAGCAAAGCATTTGAGAAAGGTTCGATAGGGGAGGGGCACAAATTCTTTCCTACCAAGAGAAAAACATACTGAGATTTGTTTTTGGAAAATGAAGGACATGGTTAATGATTGCTGTTAGTGTTAACAGGAAGGATAAATTTTCAAAGCAATATTATTAGTTAAGTTCAAACTTCTCATTTGCAGATGTGGTCACACAAACATCTGGGTGTGAATCCTGTCCCTGCCACTTAACTGACTACCCTACAGTTGTTCAGTCACTAAGCTGGGTCCAGCTGTTTGTAACCCCATGGACCACAGCATGCCAGGCCCCTCTGTACCGCACTATCTCTCACAATTTGCTCAGATTCACGCCTATTGAGTCAGTGATGCTATCTAACCATCTCTTCTTCTGTCACCTGTTTTCCTTTTGCTTCAATCTTTCCTAGCATCGGGGTCTTTTCCAAAGAGTTGGCTCTTCGCATCAGGTGGCGAAAGTAGTTGGAGTTTCAGCTTCAGCAATAGTCCTCCCCATGAATATTTGTGAATACTCAGGGTGGATTTTCTTTAGCAATTATGGTGATTTAGACACAAATGATCCTGATAAAGGTAGTGAGTAGCGGTCAGATTCTTCTGGATATATTGGATTGTCAAAATAATCATAATAATGATCATAATAATTTGTTTGGGTTTTCCTGGAACATCTTATGGAAAAACCCAAATGAACTTTTTGGCCAACCCAATATTTTGAGGTTGAATCCAAAAGAACCTCTGAAAGATTAATTGTGAGTCATGCAAAAAGAACCAAAGGTGATCCCAAGATTTTTGACTTGATTGTGCACATTTTGTCCTCTGCTGTGTCCTGGGGTCTTCTCAGGTGGCACTAGTGGTAAAGAATGCTCCTGCCAATGCTGGAAACTTAGGAGACATAGGTTCAGTTCCTAGTTTGAGAAGATTCTATGGAGAAGGAAATGGCAACCCACTCCAGTATTCTTGCCTGAAGAATCCCATGGACAGAGGAGCCTAACGGGCTATGGTCCATAGGGTGGCAAAGAATCAGACACAATTGAAGTGACTTCGCATGTATGCTGTATCCTATCCCTTGCCATGGAAACTCACAGAATTAGGAGAGGAAGCTGCCAGGACATTGACAGAACATTACCCAAAGTCTCTCTCAATGGCACTGATTTAATATACCAGTATTTTGCATAAAAGGGTCCAGGTTTCATTTGAAATGAAATGTAACAATCAAAATTTCTATAAACCATTAAGAAACTTTAAGCTCTTGTGGGTGTTCCAAAACCTATAGCTAAGCTAATTATAATCTCTGCCACAACTCCCCTACTTGCTTTTAGATGACAAAATATTACTCTCTATTTTTTGTTTTAATTCCACATTAACAGATTCCTAGAATCTGTCAGCAGTAGAACATGTCAACCACTATACAATTTTAAATCATCTTTCTTTGCTTTACAATGAAAGCAATGTTTATTTTAAACTTTTCCAGGCACTGAAAAATTACCCATTTGATCTGATGTCAGAATCTTTATGCTGAGTATTCCAAATCACTGTGGAGTTCAGCACTCTGCAAAGCAATGTTGGAGTTACAGATCCTGTTTGCAGCTTAATTGCCGGTGAATTGATCTATTCTAAACTAAGTATGTCCTTTCTTAGGCCCAGAGTTTTGGGGTCTTTGAAAATTTGCAAAGCAATCTTACTCAAATCTTCTGAGACTCCATGTGAACAGACAGGGTCTTTGAAAGTGCTATTTTTCATTCATTATTCACTTGTTCATTCCATACTAATTTCACATCATGTTCAAGTCTTGCTCCATGCTGGTGATTCAAATATAGACAAATCCTTGACCTCAAGGAGCTTACACCATATTGACAAATGAAATGTGTACATACATACACACACACAAGGCGGTACCACTGAGTAAGAACATGGAGGTTATGAATAAGCCAAGACCTTAAGCACAGAGATGGGTGCAAAGGTGCTCCAAGAAAGATAACCTTGTACAAGAGAGTGTAAGAGACATTCAGGCAACATAAAATGCAGTGCAAAAGAGAACCACACAAGCCAATTCAATAAGGTTGAAGTTTAAGGTAAACAGTGCAAAGTAAAAAGACAAGAGGTAAGCTGGCACTAGCCCAGGAAAAAGCCTAAAATTTTAAGGAGCCTGTAGTTACCCAGAAGCAGTGAGGAATCACTGGAGAGTTATGCACAGGGACCCATAAGGAAAGGTGGTGATTTGGAAAGATTGCTTTGGCCACAGTGTAGAGCATGGACTTGAATTCACTCCCTGCTGAAGCAATTCTTCATCCCACTTTTTGTCTTACAAAAAAGCCAAAATCCTTAATAGGGTTCACAAGTCACAAAGCCTTGCTCAGTCAGGTCTGCCAATTCCAGTCACAGTGGGTTTTCTTCCACTTCTTCCAAGGGACCAAGCTCATATTTCCACCCATTCTGGAACTCCAACTGAGTTGTTTCTTCTGCCTAAGGACTCATCCATCTCTGGCTAATTTATGCCTTTCACTCAGATTTTAGCCTAATCTTCACTTTCTCAAGGACGTGCTGCTTCACCTCCTGGACTACATTAAGCCCCCTTCTACACACTGGACACCCTCATTATAGCCAGTCCCTCTCCTCTCATTACTCTTTATTGAATATGTTTATTCAGTGCCAGTCTTCCCCAACAGACTGAACTTCTCCTTCATACCCCTCTTATTAGTCATTGTCAGGTGTTCTATGGACTCAGCGTATCACTCAGTCATTGTATACTGGATAAATGAATGATCGCAAGAGACAGGAGATATATATGAACTAAGGAGGTCAAAACAATGGATTTGAGTCTTAAGTGCTAGAGTGACTGGATTTGGAAATTAACTGAAGACAAGGGGAAAGAGCTGGAGGAAAGGGCAGGCCTTTGTGTGTCTGGTTCCCCATTGCCTTGCACAGAGCATTGAATGGTACCTGGCCCCTGGTAAAATATCCAATAAATAGTTGTATCGAATAAAGGTGGATGAGTGGAGGGCATTTCTCAGCTTCCAGCTTGATCTAGTGTGCAGCTCCATTCCCTGGGAGACAGAAAACATGAGTCAATTGCTTGTACATCAAAGTTTCAAATAGCACTGCTCAGCTGTTTGCTTTTGAAGAGACTACTATAGAAGTATTCAAAATTGCCTTCTAACAATAGAAAGGAAAACAGAGCATGACTGTGAGTGAAATATTACTGGGCTATATTATATTTATGTATATAAATCTATATATAAATACAGTTATACATAAATATTTATATTTATATTACATTTATATATATAATAAATATAATTATAAAATACATGTTTTATATTACTGGCTATATTATATTTATATTTATATATTT
>SJYA01000750.1:24679-35210 GCA_006410615.1 Neotragus moschatus
TCTATCAGCATTATCTAGATAGTTTCAAGATGTGTATAAGAGACAGAGACAAGCTATGATGTTGGATGAGCTGCTTCTAAACATTGTATTGAAAGTTGTGAAAAAAAGATAAAATTGTTTCCTTTGTCCTAGATGGGAAGGATTACAGAGATTCCCTAAAAGCTTCTCTACTCTAACCAGTTATGTTATCTTTTAACTTCAACAATGTAACACACAAGGTTTTCTTCTGAGGTATGAAAAGTTCTGAAACTATCTAGATAATGCTGATGATTGCACAAGATTGTAAGTGTACTTAATGCCACTGAATCGTTTACTTTAAAATTGTTACAATGTAAATTTATGTTATGTATCTCTTACCACACACACAAATTTAACAGGAATATGTGTTTCCCCCAGAGTTAAGAATCTGACTACCTTATGTAACTTAGAGAAATGTAAGATTCACTCCACTTGTGAGATCCTTTTGAAAAGTGTAGCAGTGCAATGCTATCGAGATTTTTTTCCGGAAAGAAGATTTGGAGCCCAGTGTCTGAGAAAGGAATGAAATTCTGGTTGCATGTGACCTGATTTTGAAAGTAGGAGAAAGAAAGTCTAAGTAATAACAGAAAACAATTGCTTCCTAAGGTATATAAGAAAAAGGCTGTCCTTGATTTTCTCCCTGTCTAATTCTATTTGCTTCTCAAGAGTTGTGTTCTTGAAGAATTTGAACTCCCAATGCAATTCTGTGCTTAAGCAATCCAAGAAATGTGGTCCTTACAGTAGCTTTCAGCTTTGTAACCGATAAGAACACACTTATTTACTGTTTTCCTTCAGAGATTGCACATTTGGAAAGGTGCTATCTATTAAACAATATCAAACAAACTTCCTGTGTTAAATATAGTTAATTCATTTTCTGTTTTCTACTTATTATATAATACTTGTGTGCCTATCCACCTGTGTCTCTGATTAGCAGGCAGGAGTCAGTGTTACCATAATCGGTTGACGAAACTGCAGTAAAAGCAATGTATTGACTTTCAGGCTTATCTGCCAGCATTTTCATTCATCGACGCTTTTAGACATTTTAAAACACTGAAAATTCACTAGGTTCTTTAAAATACTGAAAAATAGCTTAGACCCCTCCATTGCTACCTTCCAGGGTCTCTAATAAAGAATCACAACTATAATAATTAGTGTTTATCTTGTGTATCTCAGTGGAGTGGAGGCAACCACCTTAATCAAGCTTATCAAAATCACCACAGGGTCTTTTTCAGGCTACACATTTCCCTGAGACCCTGCAGAGAAACTGGTACACCTTCTGAGCAGGGGCAGATGGATGGTGATATTTCTTGCTCTCTTGAGAATTATTACTGCTCTAGTGAGATGCTTTTATCAATGACAATATATTATACTTTTCAAGTGTATGAAGACCAAGAATGGTAAGAACCAAACTCAGTGAGACTTTCACAGCAAAACAGACTTCTAATGGCAAATCATTCTCATGGCCTAGACTGAACGGCATGGGCCAAGAAACAATACAGAAAGTGTTTTAACAAATTTATGGGGAAAAATATTAAATTTCCAATAAAAGTGAGTAACAGTCATAGATAGTTCATAAGAGAAGAAACTAAAGTTACTAACAAAAATGGTGGTGGGGGTAGAAAGAATGTATCAACCTGCCTAGGAAATGAAGAAAAAAAAAATATAAGGCAGACTGCAGGCTTGATTTTGGCTTCCAATCAAGATGAGGTGACAGTGACCGGATTGATCCTCATGCCTGAAGCCACTGAAATATGGATGAACTTTAGCAAATAATTATTTGTAGAACAGCGGACATCAGTCAGTGAGGAGAGTGATTCCTGAGAGATGGAGGAGAACTGAGGTGAGCCACCTGACTGCCTTGGGCCTTGACAGAGCTTCCTCAGAGCACCTGCTTTGATGGAGTTTTCAGCTCACGGCCTCGGAGCTGAAAGAAGAAATGGAGAATCCAAGAAAATCAAGGCATCTAGAATTTTCAGGATAGAGTAATGAGATGGAGAAAGCTGCAGAGAGTGAGCCCCAGAAGTCTGCAGAAGGAGGGTTTCCGTGAAGTCTTTAGCTGAGGATCGAGCAGCATGAGCATGTGAGGAAACCATCAGAGCCAGACAACCCCCCAGAAGGCCTGAAACAGACACTGGCTGGGGCTCACATCAGACCCATCCCACCAGCAGACCGGAACATGGGATGTGGTGGAATATTCAGAAGGATCCTGGCTCTCCCTTACGGAATTAGTCCTTCAGTGAACACTGGCCTGGTCCCACCTAACAAATCTTAGAAGCAAGACCCAAAAGAACCAGACTATTTCCCAGAATAAAGCCCATGACCATCACGTGCATACAAAAATATTTAGTAGCCAGTGAGGAAAAATTCACAATGTCTATAATTCAATAAAAAAAAATTAAACAGAACTTCAAAAAAATTACATAATGGGGAGATAAATTAATCATGCAGGTTTTAATTAATTAATCTAAGACAGATGGTGGAATTTGCAAACAAAGTACGATAAAACGGTGATTTAAAACTGTATCCCCTATTCCATGTAATTAAAAGTTAGAGACATGGAAGACATAAGAAAGGCCTGTATCAAACTTGAGAAATTAAAACAGTGTATGAGTATACTAACACATATATATGGAATTTAGAAACATGATAATGATAAACCTGTATGTGAGACAGCAAAAAAGAGACACAGATGTATAGAACAGCCTTTTGGACCCTGTGGGAGAGGGAGAGGGTGAGATGATTTGGGAGAGTGGCATTGTAACATGTATGATATCATAAGTGAAATGAATCGCCACTCTAGGTTCGATGCAGGATGCAGGAGGCTTGGGACTGATGCACAGGGATGATCCAGAGAGATGGTGTGGGGTGGGAGGGGGGAGGGGGTCAGGATTGGGAGCTCATATACACTCGTGGCTGATTCATGTCAATGTATAGCAAAACAAATACAGTACTGTAAAGCAAAACAAACTAAAAAATAAAAATTAAAAAAAAAGTTAAATGGGTTAACTAAAAATAAATAAATAAATAAAACAGTGTATGGGAATCATCTCATATCATTGGATGAGATGAACAGCAAATTAAACATTGCAGAAGAGAAATATTATTGAATTTGAAGATACAGCAATAGAAACTTTCCCAAATATAATGAATGTTGTTTAGTTGCTAAGGCATGTCCAACTCTTTGCAACGCCTTGGACTGTAGCCCACCAGACTACTCTGTTCTTGGGATTTTCCAGGCAAGAATACTGGAGTGGGTTGCGATTTCCTTCTCCAGGGGATCTTCGCAACCCAGAGATTGACCCCACATCTCCTGCTAACAAGCAGACTCTACCACTGAGCCACCTGGGAACCCATAATGAGAGAATACAGAATCAGAAAAATAAACAGAGCATCAGAGAAACATGAGACAACTTCAAACAGCAAAATATACGTGAAATGTTGTTTCCTTAAGGAGCGGGGTTAGGCAAAAAAAAAAAAAAAAATTGCTGGAACAAATTTTTTCCAAATTTGATAGAAGCCTATAGATAAACCCACAGACCTAAGAATACCAATTAACTCCAAGCACTACAAATATAAAGGAAATTACAGCAAGGTATATCACAATAAATTTGCTCCAAACCAGTGATAAAGAATAGAATCTCAAAGTCAGAGGAAAAGAATATCTTACATGTATAAGAAGAAAGATTAGTATGACAGCAGACATGTCATCGGAAAAAATACAAGTGAGAAGACATAGAACAACAACTTCAAAATATTAACCTCAATTTCTATACCTAGAAAATATGTATTTCAAACAAAGGCAGGGGAGGAGATATTTGTATAGTTTTAGGTGATTGACATTGTACAGCAAAAACCAACACAACATTGTAAAGCAGTTATCCTCTACTTAAAAATTTAAAAATAAAAACCAAAGACCAATTAAAGATTGCTTAAGATAAGGATATCTCTCCAAGCAATCTTGATTCTAGCTTGTGCTTCTTCCAGTCCAGCATTTCTCATGATGTACTCTGCATAGAAGTTAAATAAGCAGGGTGACAATATACAGCCTTGACATACTCCTTTTCCTATGTGGAACCAGTCTGTTGTTCCATGTCCAGTTCTAACTGTTGCTTCCTGACCTGCATGTAGGTTTCTCAAGAGGCAGGTCAGGTGGTCTGGTATTCTCATCTCTTTCAGAATTTTCCACAGTTCATTGTGACCCACACAGTCAAAGGCATTGGCATAGTCAATAAAGCAGAAATAGATGTTTTTCTGGAACTCTCTTGCTTTTTCCATGATCTAGCGGATGTTGGCAATTTGATCTCTGGTTTCTCTGCCTTTTCTAAAACCAGCTTGAACATCAGGAAGTTCATGGTTCACGTATTGCTGAAGCCTGGCTTGGAGAATTTTGAGCATTACTTCACTAGCATGTGAGATGAGTGTAATTGTGCAGTAGTTTGAGCAATCTTTGACACTGCTTTTCTTCGGGATTGGAATGAAACCTGACATTTTCCAGTCCTGTGGCCATTGCTGAGTTTTCCAAATTTGCTGGCATATCGAGTGTAGCATTTTCATAGCATCATCTTTCAGGATTTGAAATAGCTCAACTGGAATTCCATCACCTCCACTAGCTTTCTTCATAGTGATGCTTTCTAAGGCCNGAGTGCAATTGTGCGGTAGTTTGAGCATTCTTTGGCATTGGCTTTCTTTGGGATTGGAATGAAAATTGATGTTTTCTGGTCCTGTGGCCACTGCTGAGTTTTCTAAATTTGCTATCATATTTAGTGCAGCATTTTCACAGCATCATCTTTCAGGATTTGAAGTAGCTCCACTGTAATTCCATCACCTCCACTAGTTTTGTTCATAGTGATGTTTTCTAAGGCCAACTTGACTTCACATTCCAGAATGTGTGGTTCCAGATGAATGATCACACCATCTTGATTATCCGGNACTTTCACAGCATCATCTTTCAGGATTTGAAATAGCTCCACTGGAATTCCATCACCTCCACTAGCTTTGTTCATAGTGATGCCTTCTAAAGCCTACTTGACTTCACATTTAAAGATGTCTTGCTCTAGGTGAATGATCACACCATCATGATTATCTGGGTCGTGTAGATCTTTTTTGTACAGTTCTTCTGTGTATTCTTGCCACCTCTTCTTAATATCTTCTGCTTCTGTTAGGTCCATACCATTTCTGTCCTTTATCGAGCCTACCTTTGCATGAAATGTTCCCTTGGTATTTCTCATTTTCTTGAAGAGATCTCTAGTCTTTCCCATTCTGTTGTTTTCCTCTGTTTCTTTGCATTGGTCACTGAGGAAGGCTTTCTTATCTCTTCTTGCTGTTCTTTGGAACTCTGCGTTCAGATGCTTATGTCTTTCCTTTTCACTTCATGGGAAATAGATGGGGGAACAGTGGAAACAGTGTCAGACTTTATTTTTTTGAGCTCCAAAATCACTGCAGATGGTGTTTGGAGCCATGAAATTAAAAGACGCTTACTCCTTGGAAGAAAAGTTATGACCTACCTAGACAGCATATTCCAAAGCAGAGACATTACTTTGCTGACTAAGATCCGTCTAGTCAAGACTGTGGTTTTTCCTGTGGTCATGTATGAATGTGAGAGTTGGACTGTGAAGAAAGCTGAGCGCCGAAGAATTGATGCTTTTGAACTGTGGTGNAGCCATGAAATTAAAAGACGCTTACTCCTTGGAAGAAAAGTTATGACCTACCTAGACAGCATATTCCAAAGCAGAGACATTACTTTGCTGACTAAGATCCGTCTAGTCAAGACTGTGGTTTTTCCTGTGGTCATGTATGAATGTGAGAGTTGGACTGTGAAGAAAGCTGAGCGCCGAAGAATTGATGCTTTTGAACTGTGGTGTTGGAGAAGACTCTTGAGAGTCCCTTGGACTGCAAGGAGATCCAACCAGTCCTTTCTGAAGGAGATTAGCCCTGGGATTTCTTTGGAAGGAATGATGCTAAAGCTGAAACTCCAGTACTTTGGCCACCTCATGCAAAGAGCTGAGTCATTGGAAAAGACTCTTTTAGGAGGGATTGGGGGCAGGAGGAGAAGGGGACGACAGAGGATGAGATGGCTGGATGGCATCACTGACTCGATGGTCTTGAGTCTGAGTGAATTCCAGGAGTTGGTGATAGACACGGAGACCTGGCATGCTGCAATTCATGGGGTCGCAAAGAGTCGGACACGACTGAGCAACTGAACTGAACTGAACTGAGATGAATCATCCATGGGTGCTCTTAGAATTTTATAGTGTCTGGTCTCACATTTAGGCCTTTAATCCATTTTAAGCTTATTTTTGTGTATGCTGCTAAAGAATGTCCTAATTTCATTTTTTAAACATATAGCTGTCTAGGTTTCCCAGCACCATTTATTGAAGGGAATATCTTACCTCTATTGTTTCATTGTTTAGATTTCTGCTTTTGTCATAGATTATTTGACCATAGGTGCATGAGTTTATTTCTAGGTTTTCCATCCTGTTCCATTGATCAATATTTCTATGTAGACAAACTCACAGAGTTAGAGAACAAATGTATGGTTACCAGGGGTAATGGGTGGGGGGAAGGAATAGCCAGGGATTAGGGGATTGATATGTACACACTGCTATTGATATATACAACCTGGGTTTCCCCCATAGCTAAGTCAGTAAAGAATCTGCCTGTAATTCAGGAAATCCAGGGTTCAGTTCCTGGGTCAGGAAGATCCCCTGGAGAAGGAAATGGCAACCCATTCCAGTATTTTTGCCTGGAGAATCCCATGGACAGAGGAGCCTACAGTCCATGGGGTTGCAAGAGTCAGACACACCTTAGCAACTAAACCACCACCACACCCTAACCAACAAGCACCTACTCTATAGGGAAGATAACTCTGCTCAATACTGTAACAGCCTAAATGGGAAAAGAATTAGAAAAAGAATGAAGTAAAGTGAAGTGAAGTCACTCAGTCATGTCTGAGTCTTTGTGACCCAATGAACTGTAGCCCACCAGGCTCCTTGGTCCATGGGATTTTCCAGGCATGAATACTGGAGTGGGTTGCCATTTCTTTCTCCAGGGGATCTTCCCGACCCAGGGATCGAACCCAGGTCTCCCGCATTGTAGGCAGACGCTTTACCATCTGAGCCACCAGGGAAGCCCAGAAAAAAGAATAGATGCATGTATATGCATAAATGAACCCCTTTGCTGTAAAACTAAAACTAACACAACATTGTTAATCAACTCTGTATGTGTGTTTGTTAGTTTCTCAGCTGAGTTTGACAACTGTATGCCAATATAAAATTAAAAGTTTAAAAAAATACAAAGTCATTGAATATTTCCCTTTTACCTTGTTTTCCTCTGTATACCTTATTTCCAGCCACAAAATATGTTTTGGCCCCTTGGTACAAATGCTTATGAAATATACAGATACACTTTTCTAGAATCTAAAAAACATTCATTTCATTCATTTGCTGAAGTAAATTAATGTCACATTTTTGGCTTATTCTAAGGAAATACGATCTATTATTACATTGATAGAGTGAAAAAATTGTGGTGCTATAATTGGAGGGTAACTATAAAAAAAAAAAAAAGAACAAATGAAGTTAGAATAGACAGTTTTACCACCTAGCAAACTCACCACAATGCCTATACCCTCTTCCAAAACCATACTTCCTATTTACTAAAAGGTACAAAAAGGAAACTTTTGATAAATATTATATCAGTTCAGCTCAGTTCAGTTGCTCAGTCCTGTCTGACTCTTTGTGACCCCATGGACTGTTGCACACCAGGCTTCCCTGTCCATCACCAACTCCCAAAACTTGCTCAAACTCATGTATATTGAGTCAATGATGCCATCCAACCATTTCATTCTCTGTCGCCCCCTTCTGCTTTCAATCTTTCCCACCATCAGCATCTTTTCCAAAGAGTCAGTTCTTCCCATTAGATGGCCAAGGAATTTGAGCTTCAGCTTCAGTCCTTTCAATGACTATTGAGGACTGATTTCTTTTAGGATAGACTGGTTGCATCTCTTTACAGTCCAAGGGACTCTCGAGTCTTCTTCAACACCACAGTTCAAAAGCATCAATTCTTCAGTGCCCAGCTTTCGTTATGGTCCAACTCTCACATCCATACATGACTACTGGAAAAACCATGGCTTTCACTAGACAGATTTTGTCAGCAAAGTAATGCTTTTGCTTTTTAATATCCTGTCTAGGTTGGTTATAGCTTTTCTTCCAAGGAGTAAGTGTCTTAATTTCATGGCTGCAGTCACCATCTGCAGTGATTTTGGAGCCCAAGAAAGTAAAGTCTGTCACTGTTTCCATTGTTTCCCCATCTATTTGCTATGAAGTGATGGGACCAGATGCTATGATCTTAGTTTTTTTGTTTTGTTTTGTTTTAATGTTTTGGAGAAATAACTCCAGAAAGAATGAAGAGACAGAGCCAAAATGAAAACAATGCCTAGTTGTGGATGTGACCAGTGATAGAAGTAAAGTCTGATGCTGTAAAGAACAAGAATACATAGGAAACTAGAATGTTAGATCCATGAATCAAGGTAAATTGGAAGTGGTAAAGCAAGAGATGGCAAGAGTGAACATCATGATTTTAGTAATCAGTGAACTAAAATAGATTGGAATGGGCAAAATGGTGACCATTATATCTACTACTGTGGGCCACTATATCTACTACTATTCTTCTAAGAATCCCTTAGAAGAAATGGACTAGCCCTCATAGTCAACAAAAGCCCAAAGTGCAGCACTTGGGTGCAACCTCAAAAGGATAGAATGATCTCTTCATTTCCAAGGCAAACAATTCAGTATCAGAGTAATCCAAAACTGCCCCAACCACTAATGCCAGATAAGCTGAACTTGAACGGTTCTATGAAGACTTACAAGACCTAGAACTAACATCCAAAAAAGCTGTCCTTTCATCATAGGGGACTGGAATGCAAAAGTAGGAAGTCAAGAGAAACCTTTAGTAACAGGTAAGTTAAGGCCAACAGAGTTTTACCAAGATAATGCAATGCTCATAGCAAACACCCTCTTCCAACCACACAAGAAATGACTCTTACACATGGACATCACCAGATGGTCAATATCGAAATAAGATTGATTATTTTCTTTACAGCTGAAGATGGAGAAGCTCTAAACAGTCAGCAAAAACAAGACTGGGAGCTGACTGTGGCTCAGATCATGAACTCCTTATTGCAAATATTGTATGATTTTCTATATTACTGTGGCAGTTTTTCTACTTAAGGTGATAGGAGTTAAGAGTAGAGATCAATCATCTAGGGTAGAACTTGTTACCAGTTATTTGTCCTCTTTGGCCCATAAAAATATAGCCTAAATGAAATTTTCTCTTCCCTATTGGCATCATACAGACAATACATTTGAGGAAACTTCCTTGAGAATATATATAAACCAAATATTACCTTTTTTCATTTTATATGGCTGAACATTTAATAAATGATTTGTAGCAATCATTCCTTCAATCCAAACTCTTTATCAAGCGTGATGACAAACAGAACCTCTAAATTTCGTGCCTTTTCCAACAATTCAAGACAGTCCTAACAAAACAATTAGTTTTGCTCATTTCAATTCATTATGATTATATATACTTATCTAGATACAATGTTGCTATTTCATAAATTTTATCTTCTAATTCTAAATCACTTTGAAGGAAATAAATACAATTTTTCCTATTGGGATTATATTCCTTAGATATCTTACAATAAAACATGTCCTCAAATAACTAAAAGACACATAATTTAGACTGGTTCTTGGTAAAATAGTGGGTTTTCTCTGTTGTATTAAATACAGTGATCAGCTAATTCTTTTCTAGTTCATTCAATAAGAAGTCTTATTCTGTTGCTCCCAGTTATGCCATTTAATTATAAAACTAGTAATACAATAGGACATCAGTCGGTTGGTTCAGTTGTTCAGTCATGTCCAACTCTTTGGGACCCCATATGGACTGCAGCACGCCAGGCTTCTCTGTCCATCACCAACGGAGCTTGCTCAAACTCATGTATATTGAGTTAATGAGGCCATCCAACCATCTCATCTGCTGTCATCCCCTTCTCCTCCTGCCTTCAATCTTTCCCAGCTTCAAGGTCTTTCTTTTTTTGTAGTTGTTGTTGGTTATCCATTTTATTTTGTTATTATTTTTTAATTTTTATTGTTTAGTTTGTTTTGCTTTACAATACTGTATTCATTTTGCTATACATTGACATGAGTCAGCCACGAGTGTATATGAGCTCCCAATCCCGAGTGCCCCTCCCCCCTCCCACCCCATACCATCTCTCTGGCTCATCCCCGTCCATCAGTCCCAAGCATCCAGCATCCTGCATCGAACCTAGTCCAGTGATTCGTTTCACTTATGATATCATACATATTACAATGCCACTCTCCCAAGTCATCCCACCCTCTCCCTCTATCTCAGAGTCCAAAAGGCTGTTCTATACATCTGTGTCTCTTTTGCTGTCTTGCGTACAGGTTTAACATTACCATCTTTCTAAATTCCATATATATGTGTTAGTATACTG
>SJYA01000750.1:36752-78206 GCA_006410615.1 Neotragus moschatus
ATTCTGGTTTCCTCAGTGTGTATGCCCAGCAGTGGGATTGCTGGGTCATAAGGCAGTTCTATTTGCAATTTTTTAAGGAATCTCCACACTGTTCTCCATAGTGGCTGTACTAATTTGCATTCCCACCAACAGTGTAAGAGGGTTCCCTTTTCTCCACACCCTCTCCAGCATTTATTGCTTGTTGACTTTCGGATCGCAGCGATTCTGACTGATGTGAAATGGTACCTCACTGTGGTCTTGATTTGCATTTCTCTGACAATGAGTGATGTTGAGCATCTTTTCATGTTTTTGTTAGCCATCTGTATGTCTTCTTTGGAGAAATGTCTATTTAGTTCTTTGGTCCATTTTTTGATTGGGTCATTTATTTTTCTGGAATTGAACTGCATAAGTTGCTTGTATATTTTTGAGATTAGTTGTTTGTCAGTTGCTTCATTTGCTATTATTTTCTTCCATTCAAAAGGCTGTCTTTTCACCTTGCTTATAGTTTCCTTTGTTGTGCAGAAGCTTTTAATTTTAATTAGATCTCATGTTTATTTTTGCTTTTATTTCCAGTATTCTGGCAGGTGGATCATAGAGGATCCTGCTGTGATTTATGTCGGAGAGTGTTTTGCCTATGTTCTCCTCTAGGAGTTTTATAGTTTCTGGTCTTACGTTTAGATCTTTAATCCATTTTGAGCTTATTTTTGTGTATGGTGTTAGAAAGTGGTCTAGTTTCATTCTTTTACAAGTGGTTGTCCAGTTTTCCCAGCACTAGTTGTTAAAGAGATTGTCTTTAATCTACTGTATATTCTTGCCTCCTTTGTTGAAGGTCTTTCTAATGAGTCAGGTCTTCCCATCAGTGACTAAAGTATTGGAGTTTCAGCCTCAGCATCAGTCCTTCCAATTCAGGACTGATTTCTTTCAGGATAGACAGGATGGATCTCTTTGCAGTCCAAGGGACTCTCAAGAGTCTTCTCCAGCACCACACTTCAAAAACATCAATTCTTTGGTGCTCAGCTTTCCTTATAGTCCAACTCTCACATCCATATTTGACTACTGGAAAAACCATAGCTTTGACTAGACAGACCTTTGTCAGCAAAGCAATGTCTCTGCTTTTAAATATGCTGTCTAGGTTGTTCATAGCTTTTCTTCCAAGGAGAAAGTGTCTTTGAATTTCATGGCTGCAGTGATTTTGTAACCCCCAAAATAAAGTCTGACACTGTTTCTATTGTTTCTCCATCTATTTGCTGTGAAGTGATGGGACCAGATACCATGACCTTTGTTTCTTCAATTTTGAGTTTTAAATCAGCTTTTTAACTCTCCTCTTTTACTTTCATCAAGAGGCTCTTTAGTTCCTCTTCACAATCTGCCATAAAGGTGGTGTCATCTGCATATCTGAGGTTATTGATATTTCTCCCAGAAATCTTGATTCCAGATTGTGCTTCATCCAGCCCAACATTTCACACGATATACTCTGCATATAACTTAAATAAGCAGCGTGACAGTATACAGCCTTGATGTCCTCCTTTCCCAATTTGGAACCAGTGTTTTGTTCCATGTCCAATTCCAACTGTTGCTTCTTGACCTGCATACAGATTTCTGAGGTGGCAGATAAACTGGTATTCCCATCTCTTAGAATTTTCCACTGTTTGTTATGATCCATACAGTCAAAGGCTTTGGCATGGTCAATAAAGCAGAAGTAGATGTTTTTCTGGAACTTTCTTGCTTTTTTGATGTTCCAATAGATGTTGGCAACTTGATTTCCAGTTCCTCTGCCTTTTCTAAGTCCAGCTTAGACATCTGGAAGTTCTCAGTTCATGTACTGCTGAGGTCTGGCTTGTAGAATTTTGAGTATCACTTTACTAGCATATGGGATGACTGCAATGGTGCGATAGTTTAAACAATCTTTGACATTGCCTTTCTTTGGGATTCAATGAAAACTGACCTTTTCCAGTCCTGCGGCCACTGCTGAGTTTTCCAAATTTGCTGGCATACTGAGTGCAGCACTTTCACAGCATCATCTTTTAGGATTTGAAATATCTCAACTGTAGTTCAAACACCTCCACTAGCTTTGTTCATTGTGATGCTTCCTCAGGCCTACTTGACTTCTCAATCCAGGATATTTTGCTCTAGGTCAGTGATCATACCATCGTGGTTACCCTAGTCACCAAGATCTTTTTTGTATAGTTCTTCTGTGTATTCCTGCCACCTCTTAATATCTTCTGCTTCTGTTATGTCCTTACATTTTCTGTCCTTTACTGTGACCATTTTTGCAGGAAATGTTCCCTTAGTGTCTCTAATTTTATTTAAGAGATAGCTAGTCTTTTCCATTCTATTGTTTTCCTCTATTTCTTTGCATTGATCACTGAGAAAGGCTTTCTTATCTCTCCTTGCTATTTTATGGAACTCTGCATTCAAATGGGTATATCTTTCCTTTTCTCCTTTGCCTTTAGCTTCTCTTCTTCTCTTAGCAATTTGTAGTCTCCTCAGGCAACCATTTTGCCTTTATTTTTCTTGAGGATGGTCTTGATTACTACCTTCTCTACCATGTCATGAACCTCTGTCCACAGTTTTCCAGGTACTCTGTGTATAAGATTTAATCCTTTGAATCTGTTTGTCACATCCACTGTATAATTAAGAGATTTGATGTAGGTCATACCTGAATGGTCTAGTGGTTTTCCCTACTTTCTTCATTTTTAGCATAAATTTTGTAATAAGGAGTTCATGATCTGAGCCAAAATCAGCTCCTGGTCTTGTTTTTGCTGACTGTATAGAGCTTTTCCATCTTCAGCTGCAAAGAAAATAATCAGTCTCATTTCGATATTGACCATCTGGTGATGTTCGTGTGTAGAGCTGTCTCTTGTGTTTTTGGAAGTGGATGTTTGCTATGAGCAGTGTGTTATCTTGGCAAAACTCTGTTAGTCTTTGCCCTGCTTCGTTTTGTACTCCAAGACTAAACTTGCCTGTTACTCCAGGTATCTCCAGGTATCTCTTGACTTCCTAGTTTTGCATTCCTGTCCCTTATGATGAAAAGTACTTTTTTTTTTTTTTTTTGGATGTTAGTGCTAAAAGATCTTGTAGATCTTCATAGAACTATTCAGCTTCTTTAGCATAAGTGGTTGGAGCATAGCTTTGGGTTATTCTGATATTAAATGGCTTGCTTTGTAAATGAATAGAGATCATTCTTTCATTTTTGAGATTGCACCCAAGTACTGCATTTTGGGCTCTTTTGTTGACTATGAGGGCTACTCCATTTTTTTCTAAGAAATTCTTGCCCACAGTAGTAGATATATTGATCATCTGAATTAAATTCACCCATTTTGGTTCATTTTAGTTCACTGATTCATAAAATATCAGTGGTCACTCTTGCCATCTCCTGTTTGACCACTTCCAATTTACCTTGATTCATAGACCTAACATTCCAGTTTCTGATGCAATATTGTTCATAGGAAGTCATCAGACATTGCTTCCATCACCACTCACATTCACATCTGGGCATTGTTTTCACTTTGGCTCTGTCTCTCCATCTTTCTGGAGTTCAGTTCAGCTCAGTTCAGTTCAGTCGCTCAGTCATATCCGACTCTTTGCGACCCCATGAATCTCAGCATGCCAGGCCTCCCTGTCAATCACCATCTTCCGGAGTTCACTCAAACTCACGTCCTTCAAGTAGGTGATGCCCTCCAGCCATCTCATCTTCTGTCGTCCCCTCTTTCTCCTGCCCCCAATCCCTACCAGCATGAGTCTTTTCCAGTGAGTCAACTCTTTACATGAGGTGGCCAAAGTACTGGAGTTTCAGCTTTAGCATCATTCCTTCCAAAGAAATCCCAGGGCTGATCTCCTTTAGAATGGACTGGTTGGATCTCCTTGCAGTCCAAGGGACTCTCAAGAGTCTTCTCCAACACCACAGNTCCTTGGAAGAAAAGTTATGACCAACCTAGATAGCATATTCAAAAGCAGAGACATTACTTTGCCAACTAAGTCTGTCTAGTCAAGGCTATGGTTTTTCCAGTGGTCATGTATGGATGCGAGAGTTGGACTGTGAAGAAGGCTGAGTGCGAAAGAATTGATGCTTTTGAACTGTGGTGTTGGAGAAGACTCTCGAGAGTCCCTTAGACTGCAAAGAGATCCAACCAGTCCATTCTGAAGGAGATCAGCCCTGGGATTTCTTTGGAAGGAATGATGCTAAAGCTGAAACTCCAGTACTTTGCCACTTCATGCGAAGAGTTGACTCATTGGAAAAGGCTCTGATGCTAGGAAAGATTGAAGGCAGGATGAGAAGGGGACGACAGAGGATGAGATGGCTGGATGGCATCACTGACTCGATGGACATGAGTCTCAGTGAACTCCAGGAGTTGGTGATGGACAGGCAGGCCTGGAGTGCTGCGATCATGGGGTCGCAAAGAGTTGGACACAACTGAGCAACTGAACTGAACTGAAGATAAGGATAGAAAAGCTGAAATAATTAATTAGGTAGATAGCCTACACTACAAAAAAGGCTAAGAAAATCCTCAGACCGACAGAAAATGATAACAGATTAAAATACAACAAAATGAGGAGATCTAAAATGGGAACTATGTGAGTAAATGTAAAAGTTTTTATTTTCATTATTCACATCCTTTGAAGTGAAGTGAAATTGCTCGTGTCTGACTCTTTGCGACCCCGTGGACTGTAGCCTACCAGGCTCCTCAATCCATGAAATTCTCTAGGCAGGAATACTGGAGTGGATTGCCATTTCCTTCTCCAGGGGATCTTCCCGACCCAGGGATTGAACCTGGGTCTCCCACGTTACAGGATGGTATTGTTGTTCAGTTGCTAAGTGTTGTCCAAATCTTTGCCACACCATGGGGTGTAGCACAACTCTGTCCTCTACTGTTCCCCAGAGTTTGCTTAAATTTATGTCTGTTGACTTAGTGATGCTATCTAACCATCTTATTCTCTGCCGCCCCCCTTCTCCTCTTACCCTCAATTTTCCCAGCATCAGTGTCTTTTCCAGTGAATTGGCTCTTCATATCAGATTGCCAAAGTATTAGAGCTTCAGCATTAGTCCTTTCAATGAATATTATGGTTGATTTCCATAGGTATTGACTGGTTTGATCTCCTTGCTCTCCAAGGGACTCTCAAGAGTATTCTCCAGCACCACAATTCAAAAGCATCAATTCATCAGCACTCGGCCTTTTTTGTGGTCCAGCTCTCACATCCATACATGACTACTGAAAGAAACATAGCTTTGGCTATACAGTCCTTTGTCAGCAAAGTGCTGTCTCTGTTTAATACACTGTCTAAACTTGTCATAACTTTCCTACCAAGAAGCAAGCGTTTTTTAATTTCATGGCTGCAGTCACCGTCCACAGTGATTTTGGAGCCCAAGAAAATAAAATCTGTCACTGCTTCCACTATTTCCCCTCCTATTTGCCATGAAATGATGGGACCAGGTGCCATGAAGTTGAGTTTCAAGCCACCTTTTTCACTCTCCTCTTTCATTTTCCCCAAGAGGCTCTTTAGTTCCTCTTCACTTTCTGTCATTAGAGTGGTATTATTTGCATACCTGAGGTTTTTAATATTTCTTCCAACAATCTTGAGTACAGCTTGTGATTCATCCAGCTGGCATGCCACATAATGTACTCTGCATGTAAGTTAAGCTAGGTGACAATATACACCCTTGTCATACTCCTTTCCCAATTTTTAATCAGTTCTATCTGTTGCTTCTTGATGCATATACAGGTCTCTCAAGAGACAAATAACGTGGTCTGGTACTCCCATCACCTTAAGAATTTTCCAAATTTCCTGACATGTTGAGTGCAGCACTTTAACAGCACCATCTTTTAGGGTTTTAAGTAGCACAGTAGGAACTTCATCACCTCCATTAACTTTGTTCATAGTAATGCTACCTAAGGCCCACTTAACACTCCAGGATGTCCAGCTCTAGCAAGGGAGCACACCATTATGGTTATCCAGGTCATTAAGATCTTTTTTGTATAGTTCTTTGTATTCTTGCTGCCTCTTCTTAATTCCCTCTGCTTCTGTTAGGTCCTTATTATTTCTGTCCTTTATTATGCCCATCTTTGCAGGAAATGTTCCCTTGAAATCTCCAATTTTCTCGAAGAAATTTCCAGTCTTTCCCATTCTATTGTTTTCCTCTACTTCTTTACATTGTTATGTCTCCTTACTTTTCTCCAAAATGTTGCATTCAGTTGGGTATATCTCTCCCTTTCTCTCTTGCCTTTCATTTCTCTTTCTTCAGCTATTTATAAGACCTCCTTAGACAACCACTTTGCCTTGTTGCATTTCTTTTTTGGGGGGATGATTTTTGTTACCACCTCCTATATGAACTTCTTTCCATATTTCTTCAGGCACTCTGTCTACAAGATCTAATCCTTCAAATCTATTCATCACTTCCACTGTATAATCATAAGGGATTTGATTTAGGTCATATTTGAATGGCCTAGTGGTTTTCCCTACTTTCTTCAGTTTAAGCCTGAATTTTGTGATAAGGAGCTCATGATCTGAGCCACAGTCAGCTCCAAGTCTTGTTTTTGCTGATTGTATAGAGCTTCTCCATCTTTGGCTGCAAAGAACATAATCAGTCTGATTTCAGTATTGACCATCTGGTGATGTCCATATGGAGAGTCATCCCTTGGATTGTTGGGAAAGGATGTTTGCTATGACCAGTGCATTCTCTTGGCAAAATTCTGGTAGCCTTTGTCCTGCTTCATTTTTCACTCTAAAGCCAAACTTCCCTATTATTCAGATACCTCTTGACTTCCTACTTTTGTGTTCTAATCCCCTATGATGAAAACAACATCTTTTTTCGGAGTTAGTTCTAGAAGGTCTTGTAGGTCTTTATAGAATCAATCAACTTCAGCTTCTTTGGCATTAGTGGTTGGGGCATAGATTGGATTACTATGATGTTGAATGGTTTGCCTTGGAGATGAACTGAGATCATTCTGTTGTCTGAGACTACACCCAGGTACTGCATTTCAGTCTCTTTTACTGACTATGAGGGCTACCCCATTTCTTCTAAGGGATTCTTGCCCACAGTAGTAGATATAATGGTCATCAGAATTAAATTCACCCATTCTCATCCATTTCAGTTCACTGATTCCTAAGATGTCAGTGTTTAGTCTTGCCATCTCCTGCTTGAAAAAAGTGAAAGTGTTAGTAGCTCAGTGTGTCCCACTCTTTGCAATCCCATGGACTGTAGCCCACCATGCTCCTCTGTCTATGGAATTCTTCAGGCAAGAATACTGGAATGGGTAGCCATTCCCTTCTCCAGAGACTCTTCCCAACCCAAGTATCGAACCTGAGTCTCCTGCATAGCAGGCAGATTCTTTACCATCTGAGCCACCAGGGAAGCTGTCAGTGTTCAGTCTTGATCACATCCAATTTACCTTGATTCATGGACTTAACTTTCTAGGCCCCTATAAAATATTGTGATTTACAGCATCAGACTTTACTTTCACTGCCAGACATGTCCACAGCTGAGTCATTCCTGCTTATTCCACTTATTCCACTTATAAGTGGCCCAGCCACTTATTCTTACTGGAGCTATTAGCAATTACCCTCCACTCTTCCCCAGTAGCGTCATGGACACCTACTGACCTGGGTGGCGGGGGGTTGATTGTCTTCCAGTATTGTATCTCTTTGCCTTTTCATACTGTCCATGGGGTTCTCCATGCAACATTACTGAGTGAGGTTGCCATTTCCTTCTCCAGTGGGCCATGTTTTGTCAAAACTCTTAACTATGCCCTGTCCATCTTGGGTAGCCCTGCACTGCATGGCTCATAGCTTCATTGAGTTACATAAGCCCCTTTGCCATGACAAGGCTGTGATCTGTGCAGGGGTTTTAAAAGATATAGGCTATTTAAACAAAAATGCCAATAATGGAGTTTGGGCTTATACCATTTCTACAAGTAAAATATATGCCAACAATAGCACACAAGTTGAAAAGAGTGAAATGGAGCTGTAATATTTTTTCTTACCCTGTACATGTAACATCACTTGAAGGTAGACTATGATAAGTTAAAATCAGTAAGACTATTAAAGATTTAAAAAACACCATTACCAACTTGACCTAATTGACATTTCTAGAAGATTCTATTAATGTTTTCTAATGAAGAATAATATAGAGAGCAAATACACATTCTTCTCAAGTACATGTGAAATATTTACCAAATTAAATCATTTTCTAGGTCATGAAATAAATCTCAATAAATTCAAGAGGGTTCACAAAGTTTCAAGTCATACTATGTTCTCTGACCACAGTGGGATTAAAGTAGAAACAAAAGTATACCCTTGAAAAATCTCCAAATATATGAAAACTAAATAACATACTACTAAAACAACCCATGGATCAAAGAAGAAATAAAATGGAATCTGAAATTATTTTCAGTGAAATGAAAATACAACATATTGGAATTTTTAGGATTCCACTAAAGCATTTCTTAGAAGGGAATATATGGTGTTTGTAGTAGTATTTAAGGAAAAGTTTTAACCTATATTAAAAAAGAAAAAATGTCTCTAATCAGTGACCTCAGGCTCAGCATTAAGCAATAAGAAAACAAGCAAATTAAATCTAATGATTGCAGAAGAAAGGAAATAGTAAAGATTAGACCAGTGATTAATTAAATAGAAAATGGAAAAACAATAGAGAAAAATCCATAACCAAAAACTACTTCTTTGAAATCAATCAAATAAATTAACCTCTAGTCAGCTTGACCAAAAAGGGGGAAAAAAATTACAAATGACTAATATCCAGAATGAGGAAGATGGTGGTATTTACTACAAATTCTACAAATGCCATAACAATGATAGAATATTTTGAACAATATTATGCCAATGAATTCAACAACTTAGAGATTATTTAATTCCTTAATAAATTCCTTGATAGACACAAGCTATTAAAGCTTACAAGGAAAAAATTAATAAGCTGAATTCTTCCATATCTATTAAAGAAATTACAATTATAGCTTAAAAACATTCACACAAAAACTCTGGGCACAGATGACTTCTCTGGTTAAATTTACCAAACATTTAAGGAAGAAATAATACCAATTCTATACAAACTCTTCCAGAAAATATTACATTAATACTAAAACTAAAGACATTACAAAAACACTATAGACTAATATCTCTCATGAACACAGAAGCAAAAGTTTATCAAATTAAATCCAATATTTTTTTCAAAAAGATAATATATCTTAACCAAAAGGGGTTTATCTTAGGTATGAAAGGTTGATTTAACACTTAAAAATTTTTAAATGATATTCACCTTAAAATCTTGAAATAAAACATCTTGATCATCTCAGAAGATACGAAACAAACATATGGACAAAATCCAATACCCATTTCTGATTTTTTAAAAAAAAAGACCAAACTCTCAGCAAATTAAGAGTAAAAGAGAACTTCTTCAACCGGATAAAGGGCATCTGTGGAAAATCCTAGAGATAATTTCATACTTTATGGTGAAAAAGTGAAACAACCTAAATACCCAATTATAAATATGATTAAAATAATTACAGTGGATCCATGAAATAAAACATTTTAGGAATGTTAAAAATCAAATATTTAAAGAATACTTTGAAGCAAGGAAAATTGTTTATGATACAATGCTGAATGAAAAATGGCCTATATAAGCACATGATCCAGTTGTGTTAAATACAGAGGGAGAGAATAAAATCAAAAGGAAATATTCATACATATTAACATTGATTAACTTTTGCTGGGGAGAGGAAGAATGATATTATTAGTAATTTGTTCTATATACTTTTCTGCACTTCCAAATTTTTGTCTTTAATGTTAGAAAAATTAATGTTACTAAATTTTAAGAAACAAATAGTAGAGTGGAAAAAGTAAAATAGAGAAGTTTAATGACTCTAAATTTGTATCATCAATTTTCCTCAGCCTCTTCCAGTGTTCACAACTGGCCCTAGCTTCTCAGATAACTCAGACAATTGAAATTTAAAAGGTCTACAATCAAACTTAGGATCTTATTTAATATGATTATGAACTCATTAATTTATCTATTTAACAAACACATTGAGTGTGTACTATACATATATAGTTGGGTACTGTAGTAGGCAATGAACACACAGCAACAAATAGGATATGGACCCTGCCTTCAAGAATCTTCTGACATTGTGATTGACATAAGCAATCACATTTTATAGTAGAGTAAAATGTGCTATATAATGGGAATATGTACAAGGTGCCATAAAATTTACAGAAGAAAAACAATGACCCTAGCCTTTGGTGGTTAGAAAATTCTTTCTGTAGCAGAAAACATATAAACTGAGTTGCAAAGAATGTGAAGTTTAGGCAGGTGGCATGTAGTAACTTATGTTCCAGAAAGAGAGATCTATTTGCACAAAGGCCAAGAGACTCGCAGGGCTCCCCTGGTGGCTCAGATGATTTTTAAAAAAAATAAATCTGTCTGCAGTGTAGGAGATGCAGATTTGATTCTCGGATCAGGAAGATCCTCTGGAGAAGTGAATGGCTGCCCACTCCAGTATTTTTGCCTGGAGAATTCCATGGACAGAGGAGCCTAGAGGGCTGCAGTCCATGGGGTTGCAAAACCTAGACAGTGTATTAAAAAGCAGAGACATCACTTTACCAACAAAGGTCCGTATAGTCAAAGCTATGGTTTTCCCAGAAACCATGTACAACAGAGAAGTCAGGGAAGTCATGTAGGACAGGGAAGCCTGACATGCTGCAGTCCAGGGGATTCAAAGAGTTGGATACAACTTAGCAACTGAACACGAGGCTCATATAGAGAACTGCAAGAAAACACTTGAAAATAGGATCCTGATCGTAAAAAATCCTTGAAAATCATCAAAGAATGGGGACTTTATTCTGTGACAATGAGAAACTACTACAGGGTTTTCACTAGCACCAAGTACCCACACATTCATACAGTTATAGATTTGGAGAAACAGAGCTTCCTCTCCTTCTAACACCCAGCTATTTTTCAGAATCGGTGAAGCAGGGCTAGATGGCTCACAAATAGGACTGCACCACTGTTACTGGCTTCTGCCATACTGAAGCTGATGGTAATCATGCCAAAGATTTGTGACGGCACCATCTGCTTTGGGGCACCCTTTTCTGTTGGCCACACTGACCTCTGATGTAGTCAATCTTACAATTGCTCTTTTGCTGGACAGTCTGTTGTGAAATAAGAGAGGAAAGTTCTCCCTGTGTGATGCTTTGGCGGGAGAGGGAGGGTCGTCCTCATAGCAGGGCAGTCCAAGGATGTCACAGAGTTTCCTAAGTCTGCTGTATTTGTTTGTTCAGCCATTTTATTCCTGGGAATAAAATTTTACTCTACCGCATAGCACTTGGATCAGAAAAGTTTCAAGTAACAGCTATTATTATGTTCCAAGCACAGGTGTTTATCCTCCAATGTTTAGAACCTACTATGGAGACTGGAAATTTATGCCAGCCTCTTTTCTTCCATCAGGTAGCTCTCTCTCAGGGACTCTTTCTCTCATTTTGATTTGGCTTGTTTTAGACATCCAGAGTCTACCATATGTGACATGTCTGAGAATGCCACTTGCAAAAACCCTCTGAATGCTTTCCCTAGCAGTTTCCCCAGCCTCCCTGGATAAATTGAGCTAAATCAGTATCAGAAACTGGGAGTGAAAGGGACTCCCCTTGATCCATCCACCAGCTGTACCTGTGTCTCAGCTATGGTTCAGCCAGGACACAAGTTGATTCTTCCACAGTGAAAAATGTAAAAGCTTTCGACCAAATGCTAATAACAGAGCTCTAACCAAATGCTAATAATAGAGATCTCTCTGAAGTAGGGGCTTCCCTGGTGGCTCAGCTGGTAAAGAATCCTCCTGCAATGTGGAAGACCTGGGTTTGATCCCTGGGTTGGGAAGATCTCCTGGACAAGGGAAAGGATACCCTCTCCAGTATTCTGGCCTGGAGAATTCCATGGACTGTATGGTCCATGGGATCAGAAAAAGTTGGACATGACTGAGCAACTTTCACTTCACAGCGCTGAAGTAGAATTTAGGGTGCTATATTTTCTAGTTTTTTATTTTCATCTTCTAAGTTGCTTCTCAGTGAATATAATACTTGTAAGAGATTTCACAAAAGTAAATAAATACTACCATGATCAATAAACAGAGGGTTGGGGTGGTATCGGTGAGTGGTGGAGGAGACCAACACTCTCACATAATTTAGAAGAGGGAGGACCTTTTCTTTGACAGCCCTTTGGAAATAGCAGTCAGATCTTTGCCACACTCTATGACCATCAATTTCCCTGCAGACATATTCCCTTAAAGCTATACAAATATCAGTAGATGCATAGGGATGTTCAGGCAGCATTTTTCGCAACAGTAAACATCCTAAGTGGTCATCGACAGAAAGATGATTACCTAGGTTTGGATACATCCATATCAGGGAGGTGATGCTAAATATAATGAAGTATTGATAGATCTCTATGTACTGCTTCGTATTGCATTCAAGATGTATTGAGAAGAGGCAGGGTGCAGAGGAGTTTTATATATATATATATATATAGTCTGATACCACTTGAGAAAGATGGATAGGTGGGTGAATATATAGATTGATAGATGACAGATGATAGGTAGATAGGTAATTTGGATACACATAGCAAATGTCTGGAAGAATTCAGAAGAATGTTGTGACTTTTACTCATCACCTTGTAGCTTTTATACTGTGACTCATTTCTGCACACCCCATGAACCCTGAGTTAAGGCCAATATTCTCCAAGAGGCCAGGTCTTTTCAAGAATACGAACACATACTGTTTCTTCTGTCACAAGCACTTCCCCTCTCCTCTATCTTCTCACAAACTCCTTTTTTTCCAGTGAGGGTCCAGCTTCATGCCACCTCTTCAGGATGCCATCTTCAGAGCTCTTGCTTTCATTATATGTTAGCAGCTTTTTAGGGTCTCATGTATACCTGTGGCAGATTCATGTCAAAGTATGGCGAAACCAAGTCAGTATTGTAAAGTAAAATAAAGTAAAAATTTTAATTAAAAAAAAAAATGCCTGTTTTTCTCACTAAAAAGGAAACCTCTCAAAACAGGAAAACTATGACTTTATCTCAGATCCTAGATTTATATTTCAGAATCTAAAGCCATGCCTGGTACCTAATAAATATCTGCAAAATGATTGCTATTAAAAAAAGGAATGACCTTTGTAAATATGAAACTCTAGTCTCCTACAAAAAAGACATTAGCCTTATCACCCTAAATAAATGTCTGTCTAAAAAAAAAAAGGCCTGCAAGTCAGAATATTGAGGTCTAATATATTACTGAAGTAAGGTTTAATCAAAATGGATGCTTTCAATTTAACTGAGTATCTAAATTTTCAGACTTTGCTGTTACTTTAAGGAAATTATTCTATGTTAAATCTCAAGAATCATTTTCTATTTCAGCCAATTTCTCATCGTTTGTTCATATAAGAAGATGACACAAATGACTGGATTTTATTGGCATTTGTGATTTCTAATTATAGATCTTGTTTCTAAAAGAAGCGCAGAACCACAGCAGTGGTTAAATGTTATACATCTTGTGACCCTTTTGTTTAATGTTGAGACTTCTCTGTTCTCTGCTATAGTTTAGACACTAGGAAAGGCTGAGGAAAGGCACAAAATTTGACTGGCAGCAAACACGAATGTTAACTAAAGGGACTACAGTCGAATGTGAATCATTATATAAGTCATAATAGAAAGTGAAAATCAGTCAGTTTCTGCAGATGGCACATGCTGCTTGGTTTCCTGAATGCAGGAAGTGTTGGGAGGACTGATGGGTATGTTTTGTGTGGATCCAAGTGGACTTTCTCAGTCACTTCTGGCTTTTACAAATCATGCTGGAGTCCTTTTGTAATGCTAATAACACAGTGATACAGATAAATGACAATACATCCTATGATTTCCGTGAACAGTTGTGATTTCATATATTTTCTCCTATTGATCCATGAATATATCTTTCATACCATATGTCCCAGCTTTTATTTCTGAGAACATGGCTTACTAGGGTTATAAACTAAATTGTTAATAAATAATTTATGAAGGATATTGTTTTGCTTGGGGAGATAAGATTAGATCTGTTTTATTAAATCTTCTAAATAAACTGTGGGGCTCTTCTGTAATAAAAAGTGACCTTCATGGAAGAGATGAATGGGCTGCCGATGACTGTCACTTCTCACCACACATACCCTTTGTATTTAGTACCATTCCTCACACAAAATAGACTTTCCGTAAGTATTGCTGAATTAATTAAAAGATTGGAATTAAGAAGAAATGTCTCGAAGCCATGGACAGGAATTAATCTTCTCTTCTAATACTACTCTAATATGGCATTTGCTCAGCAGTGATGATTTTCTGGGGTTGTCACATATCTATGAGGACTTGGACATTCGGTCGTGCTCAACTCGTGTCAAAGCCAGATGAGAAGTGCTTGGAATTTCAGCATACCAACACCCACAGACTCTGCCACCCACTGTCCACCCTACTGGGCCTCAAATAATTTCTTTGATACTTTATGTGTTTGCTTTTGTGGCCTTTGTCCTAGAAATTGAAATGTGTCTTTGTTCATGCTTTTATTCCACTTCAAAATTCTAATGTCTGGAATGGGAAAAATATTGCTGAAAACAAACTTTCTATGCTTTGTCCCTAAATAACCCGGCAATTAAATAGGATCCACCGAACGTGGCATTTGACTTATCATTTCTTATGAAGAAATTGTAAGCTTCCTCTGAGTTTTATAAATAAGAAAATTTTGAAGTGAAGATGTGTGATTGAATTTTTTTTTAATTTTGTGTCATGACACGCAGAATTGAAAAGTGTTTCACACAGCAGCCACCAGGATCTCTTTAAAAATCTGATCACAGCTCTCCACTGCTTAAAGCTTTTCCGAGGTTTCCCGTTGATCCTACATTAGTCTCAGAGTCTCACTGCAGCCCTGAGAACCTGTGTGTCCCATTCCCATCCAATTCACCTGTCTCCTCTTACACCCTTTCTCCTCAGTCCACACACCTAACGAGAGAAACTTCTTGCTATTACACTTTCTCCCACTAGAACCTTCTCACAGGCTCTTCCCCAGCCTGTGCAGCCAACACCACCGTGTCACCACCTCCAGCCACCCTTGCACTTCCCTGGCTGACTCCTCAGGCTTCACCTCCTCACAAGAAACGCTTTTGTTTCCACAGATTAGCAGTTCACAAAGCATCTCAAACTTCCCCTTCACAATTTCTATAGTGTCTATGTTCCTCACTGGATCTGGACATCATTCCTAACCTTGGTATTAGCATGTCTTTAACGCAAGCAAAGTGCTTCAGCACAGAGTAGCATAGCAATAAATGAGACAATGTAACTGTGGATGAAATACTAGAAACAATCAGGGTTTGGGTGTTATAGGTCTAGGTTTTAATCTAGATCTGTTACAGTGACAGACTTTATTTTCTTGGGCTCCAAAATCACTGCAGATGGTGACTGCAGCCTTGAAATTATAAGATGCTTGCTCCTTGGAAGAAAAGCTATGACTAACCTTGACAGCATATTAAAAAGCAGAGGCATTACTATGCTGACAAAGGCCCATCTAGTCAAAGCTATGGTTTTTCCAGTGGTCATGTATGGATTGAGAGTTGTACCATAAAGAAAGCTGAGCACCAAAGAATTGATGCTTTTGAACTGTGGTGTTGAAAAAAGACTCTTGAGAGTCCCTTGGACTGCAAGGAGATCCAACAAGTCCATCCTAAAGGAAATTAGGCCTGAATATTCATTGGAAGGACTGATACTGAAGCTGAAACTTCGATACTTTGGCCACCTGATGTAAAGAACTGACTCATTAGAAAAGACCCTGAGGCTGGGCAAGGTTGAAGGCAGGAGGAGAAGGAGATGTCAGAGGATACGATGGTTGGATGGCATCATTGACTCAATGAGCATGAGTGTGAGCAAGCTCCGTGAGTTGGTGATGGACAGGGAAATCTGGAGTGCTGCAGTCCGAGAGGTCAAAAAGTATTGAATACAACTGAGCAACTGAACAGAACTGAACTTAATCTAGATCTAAGTGGTGAACAAACACTAAGTAAGCTTTTTCATCTGTCTCTGACTCTATGCTTAAAGTTAAAATTGACTGAAAGGTCTTCAAGCTGTGGGTAAAAACAAGCCAAAATAAAAGAATAAAATCCTCCTTTCAAAAAACACTTAGCCATTGCCTACCTGCTGAGAACCCACAAACTTCAGCATTGCAATTTAGTTTTTAAGTTGAGTGAACTTAGTTACTTTAAATATTTCAATATTTGGGGGATGAAGAAGAAAAAAGTAAGACTCTTAAAGGTGAATATTGAGGCTGACTCACCTTGAAGCAAAGACAGCTAGGTCTGTTGGGGACACAGCAGCCACACGTCTCTCTATTGGCTTCATCCATGGCTCCCACAGAAAGCCATAATTCTCCCTGCTAAGCTGTGCAAATCTAGGGCAGGAAGGGATGGGACCATTGGTCCTTGTATCCATGTGACTATCCAGGAAGCACATGACAAATGTTTGGGGAGTATTTTTACTATACTGTGTATCTGTTTAATTTTGAAAGTATATATAACTCGTATGAGTAATGTATATATAAAGAATATATATATATATATATATATATATATATATATCACCCAGGTGGCGTTGGTGGTAAGGAATCCACCTGCCAATGAGGGAAATGCAAGAGACACAGGTTCTACCCCTGGGTCAGGAAGACCCCCTGAAGTAGGAAATGGCAACTCACTCCAGTATTCTTGCCTGGAAAATTCCATGGAAAGAGGAGCCTGGTGGGCTACAATCCATGAGGTCACAGAGCATCATATATGACTAAGCAACCAAGCAGCAGCATATTTATGTAAATGTATATTATATAAACAGAGTAATAGTTTATTAGGATAGAATNCTCTATGCTTAAAGTTAAAATTGACTGAAAGGTCTTCAAGCTGTGGGTAAAAACAAGCCAAAATAAAAGAATAAAATCCTCCTTTCAAAAAACACTTAGCCATTGCCTACCTGCTGAGAACCCACAAACTTCAGCATTGCAATTTAGTTTTTAAGTTGAGTGAACTTAGTTACTTTAAATATTTCAATATTTGGGGGATGAAGAAGAAAAAAGTAAGACTCTTAAAGGTGAATATTGAGGCTGACTCACCTTGAAGCAAAGACAGCTAGGTCTGTTGGGGACACAGCAGCCACACGTCTCTCTATTGGCTTCATCCATGGCTCCCACAGAAAGCCATAATTCTCCCTGCTAAGCTGTGCAAATCTAGGGCAGGAAGGGATGGGACCATTGGTCCTTGTATCCATGTGACTATCCAGGAAGCACATGACAAATGTTTGGGGAGTATTTTTACTATACTGTGTATCTGTTTAATTTTGAAAGTATATATAACTCGTATGAGTAATGTATATATAAAGAATATATATATATATATATATATATATATATATATCACCCAGGTGGCGTTGGTGGTAAGGAATCCACCTGCCAATGAGGGAAATGCAAGAGACACAGGTTCTACCCCTGGGTCAGGAAGACCCCCTGAAGTAGGAAATGGCAACTCACTCCAGTATTCTTGCCTGGAAAATTCCATGGAAAGAGGAGCCTGGTGGGCTACAATCCATGAGGTCACAGAGCATCATATATGACTAAGCAACCAAGCAGCAGCATATTTATGTAAATGTATATTATATAAACAGAGTAATAGTTTATTAGGATAGAATCCACAAACCATACAATTGATCTACTTAAAGGATATAATTCAAAGTTTTTAGTATCAGCATAGAGTTGTGCCAACCAGCATCACAATTTTAGAATATTTTCATCACCCTGCAAAGCAACTCTATATAAATTTAGCACTCTCCATTATTTTTAATCCTCAGCCCTGAGCAATCATTAATTGACTTTTTGTCTCTAGAAATTTGCCCATTCTGAACATTCCATATAAACAGAAACATATAATGTTGTGTACTTTCTGATTGGCTTTTTTAATTTAACACCATGTTTCAAAATCCATCCATGTGGTAACTTGTTTTGGTACTTCATTTTTCAGAGCTGAATAGTATTCCGTTGCATGGATATGCCACATTATATTTATCCATGCTTCAATTTACAGAGATTTGCATTTTTTCACATTTTGGCTATTATGAACAATGTGGCTCTGAACATTCATACACAAAGTTTTGTGTGGGCATATATTTTTAATATTTCTTGGACATATGCTTAGGATTAGAATTGCTGGCTAATGTGGTAATTCTCTGCTTAACCTTATGAGCAACTTCCAGACTTTTCCATAGTGACTACATCATTTTACATTCCTACCAGTCATGTATGAAGATTCCAATTTTTCCACAGCTTCACCAACACTTGCTATTGGTTGTCTTTTTGATTATAAGGATGAAGTGGTCTGGCATTGTGGTTTTGATTGTTTTTTTTTTCTGATGACCAATAATGTTGAACATCTTTTAATTTGTTTTTTGGCCATTTGTCTATCTTTTTGGATATATCTATTCAGATCTGTAGCCTATTTTTTAACTAGGTAATCTTTTTATTGTGGAGCTATGAGTTCTTTTTATATTGTATCTACTAATATTTTATCAGCCATCTTATTTGTAAATACATCCTCCTATGGACCTGAATCTGAGTGAACTCCAGGAGTTGGTGATGGACAGGGAGGCCTGGCGGGCTGTGATTCATGGGGTCACAAAGAGTCGGACATGACTGAGTGACTGAACTGAACTGAACTGAACTGGTTCTTTTCATTTACTTGATAGTATCCTTTGAAGCACAAAAGATTTTAATTTTAATCAAGTCCAATTTATCAGTTATTTGTTGTGACTTGTGCTTCTGAGGTCATGTTTAAGAAGACTGCCTGACCCAAGGTCACAAAGTTTTATTTCTAGATTTTCCTCTTATGAGATTTTTCTTTTTAATTTTTAACTTTACACTTAGGTTTTTGATCCATTCTGTGTTAATTTTTGTGTAATGTGTAATAAAGGGGTACAGCTTGTTCTTTTATATGTGGATACTTAGTTTTCCCTGGAGAAGGGAATGGTCACCCACTCCAGTATTCTTGCTTGGAGAATTGCAGGGACAGAGGAATCTGGCGGGCTAGAGTCCATTTGGTGGCAAAGAGTTGGCTAGGACTGAGTGACTAACATTTTCACTTTTTTTCACCTACTTTTTTCCCCATTGCCATTTGTTGAAGACTATTTTCCACCATTTAATTGTCTTTGTACCCTGTTAAAAATGAGTTGACCATAAATGTGAAGATGTATTTCAGTATTCTCAGTTCTATTTCATTTATCTGTATATTATTCTTATGTCAGTACCACAATGTCTTAATTACTAAAGTTTTGAAATCAGAGAATGTGAATTCTTCAACTTTATTCTCCTTTGTTCAAGATTGTTTTGGATATTCTGGGACCATTTCATTTTCATGTGAATTTTAGGATCAGCTTTCAATTTCTGCAGAAGTTCATTTTGAATTTTGAGAGGAATCCAAAGCTCAACTGGGGAGTATTGACATCTTAGCAGTATTAAGTCCTCTGCTCTATGAACATGTAATATCTTTCCAATTATTCGTTGTTGTTCAGTCACTAAATCATGTCTGACTCTTTGCAACCCCATGGACTATAGCACATGTCAGGCTTCCCTGTCCTCCCCTATATCCCAGAGTTTGCTCTAATTCATGTCTGTGAGTCAGTGATGCTATCCAACCATCTCATCCTCTGCCGCCCCCTTCTCCTTTTGCCTTCAGTCTTTTCCATTGGGAAAATGTCTTTTCCAATGAGTTGGCTTATGTTTTATAGCTTTTGGCATATAAATCGTATACTTCTTTTGTTAAATTTATCCCTAAGGGTTTTATTCTTTTCAATTAAAGGGTATGGTTTTCTTTTTTTCTTTTTTATGGGGCATGAAGGGATTTTATTTCAACTATTGTATAGGAGGAAACTGGAATACAAAACTGGTGTTATCGAGTTCTTCTAAAATGTTATATGAACTTTTAAGTGTCCAAAAAAGTATACCTTTCTAAAAAATAAAAATAAAATCCACTAAAACTAAATACATTACTCAGTGAGAAGAACAGAACTATCAGAAAAGATGAAGTTTCCTTATTACTAGATGAGATCCTAGAATTCTAGTGACTAGTTTCAAACATTAAGACGCCACGAATTAATGGTTCAGAAATAGAATGGGCCACTTCAGGGATGGTGACTCAACAAGAATGTTTAGAAAAAGTCTTTTTCAGCTTCTAGATTCTACCCTATTCATTAGCAGGACCTGAACAAGCATTTCCCTGGGCCCCCCAGAAATCTTCCACAAAATAAAAGGATTGGACCAAGAGATCACTAAAGCCCCTTCTAATAATGTTCTCTGATTATTACTTTATTAAATTTAAATTACAAAAATTAATGGCAAATGGTAATTTCTCTCCCCAAATAGGCCTGCTCTTCCTAAAAAGCACTGTGCACAAGGGTTTTTCCTCTCAAGGTTATATGCTAATACTTTTCCGTTACGAATGATGCACATGGTCAAAATCTACAAATATATTTGACCTTCTTTTCTAATTTTGGGGCTTTCCTGATAGCTCAGTTGGTAAAGAATCTGCCTGCAATGCAGGAGACCCAGGTTCGATTCCTAGATTGGGAAGATCAGCTAGAGAAAGAATAGGCTACCCACTCCTATATTCTTGGGCTTCTCTTGTGGCTCAGCTGGTAAAAAAAAAATCTGTCTAGTGGGAGACCTGAGTTTGATACCTGAGTTGGGAAGATCCCCTGGAGAAGGGAAAGGGTACCCACTCCAGTATTCTGGCCTGGAGAATTCCATGTACTATACAGTCAATGGGGTCCTAAGAGTTGGTCACGACTTTTGCTTTCACTTTTTTCTCATATTTATTGATATTTTCTACAAACTGCATGTATTTTTATCTTGAGCACAAATGTTGTATCCCCTTACTTGTTGCTCATTTTAGTGTTTAAATACCTTTGGTGTCCAACTTGGCTGAACTATTTTCCAGTTCAGAACATCCTATGGGGAAAGCAGAGTGGGCTACTCCCTAAATTGTGGACTGTGATTTCTAGCAGTTGGGCATTGTCTCCTGAGTTTCTAATGTCCTTCACTTGTTTACCAATTCCAGAAAAATTCTTTACAAAAACTGAGATAACATTGAACAAAAAGCAGGAAACATGTTTGACTTTATAACCAACAGAAAGTTCATTGTGTAAATAAAATCCTTTAAAACTGTAAAGTATAATCAAAATAGTTTTTTAAATATAAAAGGTAAAGTATAATAATAATTTTAACCATTAAATATGACATGAACAGCAATGAAAACAAATAGCAAAGAGGGGGCAGAAAGGACATCTGTGTAATGGGGGAGTTTGTGGAAATCAGCAAGAGATATATGCTGAGGGCCCTAAAGATAATCTTTGATTAAGAAATCCAATTGACTAGGGGACTAGATAGACAAGTAACTACATAGATAGAATTTCCTAGGCAAAATGGTAAATTTATACTATATATCATGTTGTACCATATTGTATTAATTGGATAACAGTTGGAACAATGGAGCCCTTTCCTTGGACTTTAGAAATGACAATGTACTACTTAAACAGTAGTCCACCCTGCCTTTCCCAAACGATGTTCTGAATAAGAAAACAGGGTCAAGTTAGATACAAAATACATTTAAATGCTAAAATAAGCAATAAGAAAGAAGACAGACAAATAGATATATGTATATACATGTCTCTTATTTATATGTACATATTTCACAAAGATAATATTTATGATTATCTGTTATATGCAACAGAGAAGGCAATGGCACCCCACTCCAGTGCTCTTGCCTGGAAAATCCTATGGATGGAGGAGCTTGGTGGGCTGCAGTCCATGGGGTCGTGAAGAGTCGGACACGACTGAGTGACTTCATGTTCACTTTTCACTTTCATGCATTGGAGAAGGAAATGGCAACCCACTCCAGTGTTCTTGCCTGGAGAATCCCAGGGACAGGGGAGCCTGGTGAGCTGCAGTCTATGGGGTCGCACAGAGTCAGACACAACTGAAGCGACTACTATTCTCTACCCTGTGGAGTATAGCAGTAAACAAAACAGAGAGGTTGTATTTTATTATATTAACTGTATTTACTGTATTATATTCTAGTGGGAGTATAATGTTATACTAGATTTTAGTGACCATAGCCCCTAGAACAGTGATAAGCACACAGGATATGCTGATATATTCTGATTCTATTATAGAACTTTACCTGTGTCAGGGTTCGGTGAGGGGAGCAGAGTTCTCTGAGTATCATGGAAGAAGAGGCATCATAGAATTGACCTAATGCCATTGTGAGATGCTGGTGAGGTGCATGTGAGGTCTCATGGTGGATCTGGACTCACTCATCAGTTAGTCCAAGATAGCAGACTCCTAGCTAAGAAGGGGAGCTGACTGGAAGCTACTGCTTTTGTGCAGCTATTGCCTCTGGATTTTGGTCAGTCTCTGATGGTGCCCTGGGGTTCCTGTTGGTCAGAAGTTGGAAAGAGTAACTGGACCAGCTGGAATTGGCCTGGCACTCTCTCATCAGCCCACCACTGATCTGACCGTGATGACCAACAGAGATGGCCACTCCTTCACTTCTGCTTTACAACGTTGTGTTGCTTAACCAGGTTTGCACAGCACGAAACACCATACCTGCCATCCAGATAGCAATACAATAGGAGTTTCCTGGTGGTCCAGTGGTTAGGACTCCACACTTCTACAGGGGACCTGGGTTTGATTCTTCGTCCTGGAACTAAGATCCCACAAACCTCTCAGTGCAGACCTGCCCCTCCAACAAGAAGAGAGAGAACATGTTGCATGGATGAATCCTAGAGTAGTCTTTATGATTCCTACCTCTGAGTGTCCACAGCTTTTCATAACATCCTCCACCTGAGTGCAGGTGGCACCTGTGACTTTCTTCTAATCAAGAGAATACAATAAAGGTGATGGTCATCACTCTTGTGACTGTTTATATTATATGAGAGAGTCTTAGCCAACTGGAGTGAGACAGACTCTCCAGCGGGCCTTGGAGTAGCCTACAGCCATAGGTTGAGAGCTGCCTGTAACAACCATCCCTTGGAACGAGCAGCAAACCACAATAGAAAAGTCAATCACAGGCATCGCAGATTCTCACTTTTCAGCTTCTAATTTCACCTTTCTTGATCCACCCTAGTACAGGGTTTTTCTTTTCTTTTTTGCCCATAATACATTTTTTAAATTTTAAAATTGTATTCTTTCCAAAAAATTCCCATTTTTTTTTACGGTAGATCCTTGTTGGTTATCTATTTTAAATACAGAAATGTGTACATGTCAATCCCATGCTCCCAATATATCCCTCTCCCCCATCCTTCCTCCTGGCAACCATAAGTTCATTCTCTCAGTCTGTGAGTCTGTTTCTGTTTTGTAAATAAGTTCATTTTTATCATTTTTAAAGATTTCACATATAAGTGATTTCATATTATATTTTTCTCTGACTTACTTCATCTAGTATGATAATCCCAAGGTCCATCCATGTTACTGCAAATGGCATTATTTCACTCTTTCTCGTGACCAAGTAATACTCCACTGTATGTACATACCACATCTTCTTTATCCCTTCCTCTGTTGATGGACTTTATGTTGTTTCCATGACTTGGGTATCGTGAGTAGTGCTACAATGAACACTGGGGTGCATGTATCCTTTTGAATCATGTTTGCTCCAAACATGTGTCCATAAGTGGAACTGCTGAATTATATGGTAACTCTGTTTTTAGATTTTTTTTTTTTAAGGAATCTCCATGCTGTCTTCCTTAGTGGCTACTACAAGGTTTTTAATCTTGGAACTATTGACATTTCTAGCTGGAGAATTTTGAATGCGGGGTGCTGAATTTTGAATGTAAGATGTACAGCAACATCTCTGGCCTCTACAAAGTAATGTTATCATCCCTCACCACTCTCTCCCAATTTCAATGACCAAAAATGACTCCAGATATTGCCTAATGTACCCTGGGGGGGGGGGATAAAATTGCTCTGCTTGGTAGCTACTATTCTAGTATAAGGCCTACTGCAGCACTAAGCTCTGCATAGCCAAAGGACAATCTTAAAAAAGGGAAAGATAAGCCTTGGGCACAGTTAATTCACACATTAGAAAATCTGCTTTCTAACCACACACTTTCAAAAGTCAAAGCTGGCACTTGCAGCCCTAGGTCCAATGGCTTTTTCATTTTGCTTGCCAGCTGATAATAAGAAAGTGCTCAGGTGAACACGTTACAGGTAAACCTTATTTGGAAGCAAAAACTATATTTTTAACAATGCAAGTAGAGACATTTGACTCAACCATTAAAGAGCACAGTGTGGATGTAAGTTCTATTCAAACAGATCCTCCTGTAATGAGGGAGAATCTATGAAGATAGACCTTGGGAAAGTTTTTATAAACAACTAATTATACAGTACATCTTTCTGAAATATTTCCTTGGGGTTTCATAATCTGTTTCTCATCATCTCATATTTTGGCATAAGCTGTCATGCTGTTTAAAATACTGTGGCCCAGGTGATGTTATAGGATATTAATGCCAGTATGAAATCCTGTAAGTGGCACAAATTAAGAACAAAATTATTTTGAAACAGATGCCCTAGATATACTGCTGTTAGTATAACAAGCTTTCTGGTAACAGAGCTTAAAAAAAAATAAGTTGACTGAAGTATGAATGGAGGGGTGAATGAATTCATTCTTGCAATCCACCTTTATTGAAAAACAACTACGCATTAGGCACTGCTATCATTGCTAGAGACATCATAGATAAGGGGAAAGATTTAATGGTTGGGGTTACAGAAATGACAGGCTCCTTGTTTAGTGGGAGAACCAGAAGAATGGATGAATGAATAGGTGTGGTGTTGCGATAACACGATGCGTAGGGAGCTGGGGTAGCAGGGAGAGAAGGTGACCAACTCGGCACGGAGATCAGTGAGGCTTCCAGTCAGAAGCAAAGAACTGATTTGCACCTGTCAAGTGAAGGAGTTGGGAACGTGTGCTCCAGCAGAAAGAATAACAGGAGTGAACTTGAGAATTGTGATCCAAGCCATCAAAAATGAGTTTGGTTTGCAGGCAGGGCCAGGTGATGACATGATAGGAAGTCTTAAGTACGTCCTAAGGTGATGGGAACCACTCTGGATTTCCTGCAGGGCTGTGACATGGGGGCAGTTTGTGTTTCCAGAGGAACTAGTATCAGACTGAAGCATGAACAGGACCTGGACAAAGCCTGAGGCAGAAAGCCTCTTGGGCAGCTAAAGCACACATGTATGCATGTGTGCCTAGTCGTGTCCAACTCTTTTTGACCCCATGGACTATAGCCCATCAGACTCCTCTGAACATAGAATTTTTCAGGCAAGAATACTGGAGTGGGTTGCCATTTCCTCCTCCAGGGGATCTTCTCCACCCAGGAACTGAACCTGAGTCTCTGGTGTCTCCTGCATTGCAGACAGATTCTTTACCACTAGCACCACTTGGGAAGCTAAGGCACATGGAGTGTCAAAGATATTCATGAAAGCTAGCACAGATGCAGCCAGGATGGAGAAGAGGATTGGGGCAAGTTCTCACCTCCATGGAACTAGGTCCGTAAAGAGTCTCCCTCTCAGAAAGGGAGGAAAGGTAGAAAGAAGTAGCCTACTTGGGTTCTACAGGAGGCAATACACGTGCAAAACAATCCTAAACATCTTAAGTACTTAGAAATATACATCTAGAATATATTCCTAAATGTCTTAAATAATTACTCATATGAGATAGAGTAAACCTACCCCCATAAGAAAAGACTTCATTTGGAACACATATTCATTAAAAAGGAATTATCATACTTTACAAAGTCAATTTGTTTGCAGTTACTAAATGTTGCCCTTTCTCTGAGGAAAATCACCAATGTAGACGTGCATGTAAACCACATTTCATTTTTCTCTCCTAGTTCTAATGTGCAGACACGTCATTCAGTATAGCAAACAATAAGTAATCTATTTTAGACATTTGTGCCAAATAAAAATGGCTGGATTCAATTCTATTTCAAGTGGCAGAGCAATAGCACATAAACGGGAAGAGTAGCAAGATGTTTAAACGAAGTAGGCAAACACAACTTTTCAGGAATATATTTATTGCAGATGTCAAGGTGCTGTTCAGCTATAATAAAAATGTTCTTTAGGTATGTCATGCTACTGCCTTAGCACTGGTTTGTAATTTTAAGCGAAGACTTTTTCCTCACCCATTTCAGGCCCAAGAAATGGACTCATTTTAAAATGATGGGAAGCAGAGATAGAATGTGATAGCCTTGCTTGTAGAAATATAGCCCTGAAAGATTCAAGCATTTAGAATCGGTTTGCCCAGAAACCACTAGAACTATATTTACCAACACCTAAGTCATTCAAAATGGAATGCATTCTAGATCAAGCCTGAACTGGCAGAACTGCCCCCATTCTTTCTATTTTCAAGTTATCTAGGCTGATCTAAAGTTTAAATACATTTTTGAGCTTAATTAAATGAAACACTTAAATTATACAAGCATTTAATACTTACTTGGAAACTGAAAAACAGATATCAGGAAATCCCTAGGTAAAAAGAGAAATCAAGCAACATCTGTGAGTCCTATTTCTCTATCACTTGGGATGGATGTGTTTATAAAGATCCAAATCTTTAAATAACCAAATGCTTCTGAAATGATTTTTTTTAACTTTTTGCACAGTACTGCTGATCAGTGGAAAGGCCTGAAGGTCCTTACACAGCTGTTGCCAAAGAATGATTTGTGAAGGCATCAGGAGGAGGCAGTACTCACCAGAAGTGCTCCGATGATCACTTCTTGGGACCTGGAAACTCTGGGAAGGTAGGAGAGTACCTGGGGGTACTGGGCCAGCATCCCCAGGGTGCTTGCTATTTTGGTATGAGTTTTATAGGGACCCTTTATGAAGATTTTTCTCTCTGACATTTAGCCATGCCGTTTTATAGCCATGCGAGAAAGGAAAGTGATTTTAATAAGTTATGGGAAAATTATAGCACAGTGCTTTACATTCACTCAACACACACTGCTGAATGAATTAATACATGAGAATGCCCTTTCCCCACAATGCAGCCTAACAAAACAAAATTTGAAAACTGTAAGAAACCTTAAAGATCATCTGTCTTGGCATCTGATGGCACCCACACATACCCAGTTTTACAGACGAATAAACTGAGACCTGGGGACTTTGCCCAAGGTTATGCAGTTAACTTAGTAGTGACAATGAGAGATACTAAATAAATAAGATATTCATTTACTTCTCACTCGCCAAGGTGTCTGCTAAATTATTTATTTTTGTTAATTGCTAGGGCCTCCTTTTAGCTTACACATCATAGGTACTCAGTAAAATTCATGAAATTTATTCATTCATTATTTATTCATTTATTTCTTTATTCATTTCGATCAGGTATATGATCAGCTGGGTCATATTCTTTTTCAAATTGAATCTATTAGAATCAAATACATATTTTTATTTCTTGAGTGAGAATTAATATTCCTATGTCAAATCATATCATTACCCTCACTAGTACTACACTCTGCCCTCAGCAGGATTTTCTAGCTGGGATTCTTGTGGGAAAGTTGAATCTCCCAATCCTAAAGCTCATTTAGCTTATTGTGCAAGTCTGCAAACAACCATGAAGTCCTTGACTGACTGACTACCTCGGGCTGCGGGTTAACGCTCTGTTTCATGAGATTTGACTACCATCATTATGGTGGCTTATATAACCACAGATGTTCCCTGATAACTACAAAAGAATTCAACTGATTCAAAATTGCTGTAATGTTAATTCCATAAACAGTTCACTGAATTCCATGTTAAGCATAAACTAGAATGCTTCTGTTTACTATTATGTTATTTATGGCATTGTACCCTTTAATGTCATTATTTTTTCTTTCATCCATCTTCTATTTTTAATTTGATAAGTTTTCATTCTCATCCAGTTTACACTTTTCAAAGATCAGATTAGCCTATTTTAAGGCTTTATCATCATACATATTCTTGCTTAAAGTAACACAGTTTTTATTTCAAACATTAATAAGTACTTTTTGTTTGCGATTATAGTGTTAAATACTGCATCCTTGTGAGATTAAGAGATTTTATACTTCTTTGCCATGAGTCATATCCTTCATTTAGGTGAACTTAGTGAAGAAAGCTGAGTGCCAAAGAACTGATGCTTTTGAACTGTGGTGTTGGAGAAGACTCTCGAGAGTTCCTTGGACTGCAAGGAGATCCAACCAGTCCATTCTAAAGGAGATCAGCCCTGGATATTCTTTTGGAAGGAATGATGCTAAAGCTGAAACTCCAGTACTTTGGCCACCTCATGCGAAGAGTTGACTCATTGGAAAAGACTCTGATGCTGGGAGGGATTGGGGGCAGGAGGAGAAGGGGATGACAGAGGATGAGATGGCTGGATGGCATCACCGACTCGATGGACATGAGTCTGAGTGAACTCCGGGAGTTGGTGATGGACAGGCAGCCTGGCATGCTGAGATTCATGGGGTCGCAAAGAGTCGGACATGACTGAGAGACTGAATTGAACTGAACCGTATCAAATATAGCTTTGTTGTTCAGTCACTAAGTCATGTCTGACTCTTTGCGACCCCATGAACTGCAGCACATCAGGCTTCCCTTTACTTCACTATTTCCCTTAAAACATTCTAAAAAAGGAATTCTAGATCTGTCAAGATGACATTAATCACTACATCTCTATTCCCTATTAACCAGTAGTTCCCAAACTCATGAGAATCCCCTGATGCTGCTGCTGCTACTAAGTCGCTTCAGTCGTGTCTGACCCTGTGCGACTCCATAGACAGCGGCCCACCAGGCTCCCCCATCCCTGGGATTTTCCAGGCAAGAACACTGGAGAGGGTTGCCATTTCCTTCTCCAATGCATGAAAGTGAAGTGAAAGTGAAAGTGAAAATGAAGTCGCTCAGTCATGTCTGACTCTTCACCACCCCATGGGCTGCAGCCTACCAGGCTCCTCCACCTATGGGATTTTCCAGGCAAGAGTACTGGAGTGGGGTGCCATTGCCTTCTCTGTGAGAATCCGCTAGAGGGCTTAAAAGGTTAAAACACAGATGGTTAAGTTGAAGCCACCCAGTGTCCATTGATGGATGAATCAATAAACAAAATGTGGTACACACATACAGTGAAATATTATTCAGCCTTAAAAAGGAAGGAAATTCTGACACATACTACAACATGGATAAATTTTGAAGACATTATGCTAAGTTAAATAAGTCACTCACAAAATGACAAATACTGTATGATTCACTTATTTGAGTTACCTGGAGTAGTCCAATTCACAGAGACAGAAAGTAGGATGGTGGTAGCCAGGGGCTAAAGTGGAAAGTTGTGTTTTAATGAGTATATAGTTTTGGTTTTGCAAGATGAAGAAAGTTCTAGAAATGGATGTTGGTAATGTTGCATATCAATGTGAATACATTTAACACCAATGAATGATACACTTAAAAATAGTTAAGGGGGTCAATTTAATATTATACATATTTGATCCCAACTGAAATACACACACACTCTCAGATTGCCAGATTTCTGCAAAGATATTGATACAGAAGATTTAAGAAGGGGCCTGGAAATCTGAATTTTTTATTTTATTTTATTTGTAATTGGAGGGTAATTACTTTATCATATTGTGATGGTTTTTGCCATACATCAACATGAATCAGTCATAGGCCTACATATGTCCCCTCTCTCTTGAACTTCCCCACCTCCCAACTCATCCCTCTCCTCTAGGTTGTCACAGAGCACCAGATTGGGTTCCCTTCCCTGTGTCATACAGCAAATTCCCATTGGTTATCTATTTTACATATGGTGATGTATATGTTTCCATACTACTCTCTCAGATCACCCCACCCTCTCCTTCCCTCTCTGTGCCCAAAAGTCTGTTCCCTATGTCTACTTCTCCTTTGCTGCCCTGCAAATAGAATTGTCAGTACTATCTTATTAGATTCCATTTACATGCATTATGATATTTGTTTTTTTGACTTGACTTCACTCTGCATAATAGGCTCTAGGTTCATCCACCTCAAGAGAACTGACTCAAATGCATCCTTTTTATAGCAGAATAATATTCCATTTTATGTATGCACCACATCTTCTGTATCCATTCATCTGTTGATGGACATCTAGGTTGCTTCTAACACGTTCTCCTGGAGAAGAGCATGGCAACCCACTCTAGTATTCTTGTCTGGAGAATCCTATGAACAGAGGAATCTGATGTGCTGCAGTCCATAGGGTCTCAAAGAGGCAGACACAGCTAAAGCACCTGAGTATGCAGGCACTCTTGCGTGTTCTCAGATGGTTGTGACCTACTGATTTGGGGTCTCATCCTGAGAGCCACTGAGATGCACAAAGTTAGTGAGAGCTCCAGAATTACTATGTAAAAGGGGTTTATGGGTAATAACATCTTGTTAGAAGGATGGGGGGATTTGGTCTTCCAGTTTTCATAGCACACTGTCTTTAGATTGTGTGTTTATTTGGAGAAGCTTTAATAGGAGAGCTGAAGAAATGATAACCAGCTGCTCACAATTCTGAGCCACCTCTGGTGACAAAACTGTACCTAGCTAATCATGCAGGTCATCTCATAAATCCTAAGTATAAAGGGGAAATTTAAGAACTTGACATTTTTGCACTTAACAGATATGTTCTCTTTCTTGCATTAAAATTTTTTTCTTTTAAATTGAAAAAGAAAGTATGCATTTTTATAGGAAACTCTGAGACGTTAATCAAGTGAAGAGCTGTATGTTGAATACCTGCTATAAATAGAATAGGTATTTATTGTTGTGCAAATTAAGAATGAAGCAATTGATAAGCTCTATCAAACTGAAATTCATAATATTCCCTGGGGTGTGGTAGAACAGCAGCCTCATCAACTGCTGTGGTACATGTGTGCTAAGTCGCTTCAGTTGTGTCCGACTAAGTCTGTGAGTCAAGAATACACATTACATTATTAACTCAATTAAAATTTTTACACATTAAAGGAAAATTAAAGTGCCTATGAGATTGTAGCATTATAATCAAAACTTTTACTTTAAAGATTCTTAAAAAAATTTACCAGTGCCTATTTAATATGCTAAGAGAATAGAATATAACATAAAATATAGATTTATGTCTCACCAATCACTTGTGGGAGTATAAAATGTCATAATCCTGATGGAAGGAAATTTGGCAATATCTAACAAAATTACATCTTCATTTACCTTTGACACAGCAAGTTCTAAGTTCTGTCTCAAAGGTACAGTAGCAAAACAATGAAAAGACCTATACACAAGTCTTAATTTTAGTTATACACAAGTTGTAATTTCAAACAAGAAATGTTTGAAAGTAAGCTAACTGCCCATCAATAGGGGATTAAAGATGCTAAGATACACTCACACAATTGAATACTGTGTGGCTGTAGAAAGAAATAAGGAATATATTGACATACTGTGTTACATAGGGATCTTCAATATATATAAGTGAAAAAGTAATACGCTAAACAGAAAACAGTATGTATAGAGAGTGCTACCCTTTATGCAATAAAGGGGCATTTATATACATTTTTCCCCTTTTTGCAAAAAAGAATAAACTAAAAACTAGTACAAATGATTATTCATTAGAGAAAAACAAAGTAAAAGCACAGTGAGCTACCTATAAGAACAGATAATATTACTAAGAAAATATTGGCAGATGAAGAACAAATAGAATTCTTATATACTGCTAGATGAAGTGTAAACTGGAACATCCACTTTTAGAAACTTTTTGGGAATATCTACTAAAGCCTGAACACACACATACTATAGCAATTCTATTCTTGAGAATATAGCTACCAGAAATATATATGTGTGTTAAAATGCACGTACAATATACAATAATTTATCCATTTTGCTATTGATGGAGAAAATGGTTTCTAGTTTTTTGCTTTAACAAATAGTGCTTCTTGAACGTTCTTGTATATGTCTTTTAATACAATAGAATACACTAGCAGCAATGAGAAATGAGCAATGGAGAAACTTCTACCACCCACAATATGGATAGATCTCATAAATATATTGTTTCACTATTTTATTTATATATAGTTCTACATGTGGTCAGAGAAGGCAATGGCACCCCACTCCAGTACTCTTGCCTGGAAAATTCCATGGACGGAGGAGCCTGGTGGGCTGCAGTCCATGGGGTTGCTAAGAGTTGGACATGACTGAGCAATTTCCCTTTCACTTTTCACTTTCATGCATTGGAGAAGGAAATGCAACCCACTCCAGTGTTCTTGACTGGAGAATCCCAGGGACGGGGGAGCCTGGTGAGCTGCCGTGTATGGGTCACACAGAGTCGGACACAATTGAAGAGCCACTACATGTGGTAAAACTAACCTAGTAACTGAAGTCAAAAGAGTGGTTGTCTCCAGAGACAAGAGTGGCTTAGATGTGGAAAGGGCAGTTTCTGGGATACTAGAAATATTCCACATGGCGGATCCATGGGTATATTCAGTTTGTGAGAAATGATCAAGCTGTGTGCTCATGATGTGAATATATGACTGTATGTATATTATACCTTTTAAATTGTTCAAAAGTGTAAAATTATTTTATCTAAAGGGAGGGAGGAAGCAGGGTGAAGAAGATGGATTGAAAGCAAGACTGTTCTGAATCTATCTCATATGGTTTTGCTTTTGGAATCATGGACATGTTTTCCATATTTAAAAAATAAATTCAGTGTAATAAGAAAAATGTATAGATATAAGTATTAAATGGAAATGATTAAAACTATGTCTTATCAGATGTTAAATTCTGAGATGGATGGCTAGATCAATGGATGGATGGATGGATGGATAGACAGGTATAGACAAATGATAGATAGTTGTAGACACAATTTTTTTCCTCTTTTAATTTATTTTTAATTAGAGGATAATTGCTTTACAATATTGTGTTGGTTTCTGCCATATATCACCACAGATATATTTTTAAAGAGGACTCTATTCCAAGCTATTCTTTCAGGACTTGACGTAAGTATGAAAATGAACAAAGCCAAGTCCTCTGAAATGACAGAATGATAATTCTAGATTTGGTCTAACAGCTTAAAAAAAATCATGAATGTTAAAAGCTCAAAAGCTCAAGCTGTGTGGAAACAAAGAAGGAAGACAGCAAAAAGTGAACAGCTGGAAAAGCACTGGTTACCATCCAAAGCAAAGAGATGTACTATGGTTAGGCACATTCTAACCTCATGGCCTTTGGAACTGACAAAAATGTGTTGGAGAGGCTGTAACATCAAGGCAGGTGGCTCTGTGAGCTAAGCAGTAAACTAAATGCCCAGACAGAGCCCGCATCTACTTGGCTTCGGTTGAGTCAGTTCAGAACATTTAATACTGAATGCTGCACAACTGTGCAAAATGGTGAGTGGAAAAAATAATAGTCAAGTGGTTCATAACAGTTTTTTTTTTTATCATAAACTTCAGCAGCTCCTTCCAACTACATCATGCCCAAGATTTTCCCAAATGGTCCTAAGCTAATGGAGGGGGGGATAATGGGAAGAAGTCTAGATGAGAATCTTGGGGAGAGGCAAGAAATATCGTTATGTATGCAACAAGCAATCTGGTTTTAATCTATAGAGAATTCTGACCCCTAATGGATCTCATATAAATGAGATCAGAAGTCTGAATGTCTTTCTAGTTTGAAGATTCACATACAGCGCTGCACCTTACTAATTTTGTGAATTCACCCATCTCTTTAATCTCTTTGCACTTCAACTTTCCTCATCTGTAAAATGATAAGGAATCTTAATGAGTTGTTCTAAAATTAGCTCAGATAAGGCACAAGGTGTATTTAACACAGTGTAAGTGTTTAAAACCTACTAACATTACCATGTTACTATACTCTATTTTATCTTCATGCATTACTAATTAGAAAAAAGTAAGGAGAATGAATTAACATTTACTTACCACCTATTTGGAAAAGGTGATGGCACCCTACTCCAGTACTCTTGCCTGGAAAATCCCATGGACAGAGGAGCCTGGTAGGCTGCCGTCCATGGGGTCACTAAGAGTCAAACACGACTGAGTGACTTCCCTTTCACTTTTCACTTTCATGCATTGGAGAAGGAAATGGCAACCCACGCCAGTGTTCTCGCCTGGAGAATCCCAAGGATGGGGGAGCATTGTGGGCTGCCGTCTATGCGGTCGCACAGAGTCAGACACGACTGAAGTGACTTAGCAGTACCACCTATTATATGCTAGATACCTCACTAAGCATTCAAATAGTACAGTATAGTTTTTATTTATTTTATTTAATCTTTACAAAACTTTGATTAGGCTACAAATCAGGTGGCACAAGGATTTGAGTCCATAGTTCTCTGACTCCAGGAATTATTGTAAAGCAATCATCAGGCTGAAAAGAGGACCATATCAGAGGAATAATCTGACTGCCCAGAAAGCCTTAATTAGTCATTCATAAAATAACACATACACACACTACAAACTAAGCAAAAAGGACTTATTCTGTCTTAAAAGAGAGAATATTCTTGTTGGAAAATGGAGGCAGACTGGAATGGACAAAGTGTAGACAAATTGAAATTGGTGGCCTGCAGAACAGTGCCTGGCACAAGTGAGTGAATGCGGACATTTAATATGGATAAAAGTTTCTTCAGTCACTATACATCCTCTGTGTGAAGCTGAGGTCAAAATTGAGGCAGCCAGGGCAAACTAGAGGACTTAGACCAATGAACATATATGATCCAAAGCCAAGGGTCATAGAATAAAATATTAAAAGTATCCTGAAAAATCCAAGCAAGACTAACTGTTACTGTAGTAAGAAGTAGGTGAGCTTATATCGCTGCTGAGAGCTCAAGGCTGGCCAGGAGTCATGGATAGAGGAGGAGGATATGAGTAAAGCACAGACCACGGCAGTTCAGACTGAGCAATGGAATGAACAAAGAGGGAAGAAAATACAGACTAAGCAGAGAAGTACAGTCAGTTTTCATATGTGGATCCCAGGACAGTGACTGTTGGCCCAGAATTCTGATTTTACATAATTAATGAAATATGGGTAGGTATTGTTTCATGTTTCACACGCTAGTAAAGTAATGCTCAAAATTCTCCAAACCAGGCTTCAGCAATACGTGAACCGTGAATTTCCAGATGTTCAAGCTGGTTTTAGAAAAGGCAGAGGAACCAGAGATCAAATTACCAACATCTGTTGGATCATGGAAAAAGCAAGAGAGTTCCATAAAAACANGTCTGAGTGAACTCCAGGAGTTGGTGATGGACAGGGAGGCCTGGCGTGCTGCCATTCATGGCATCACAAAGAGTCGGATATGACTGAGTGACTGAACTGAACTGAACTGAATTGTTTCATGAAATTTTCAATATATGTTCTGGATCACATTATAAAATGCATTTTTTACTGTGGGCTATGAAATGTGCTTTAGGGAATTTGGGACCTACTTGAAAATTATTCTCCTGCTAATGGTAGTTATGGAAATAAGCTAAATTGCTGATTAGAAAAGACCCATGGTCCAAATTTGCTTCAAGAGATAGCCATAAGTTGACAAAATCACCACATCCAAGGTCTAATGGATCCAAGGTAAAACCATTCCATGGACAAAAGAATTTGTCGTGCTGCCCACCAAGAGATGTCCCGTATCTTTTGACTGATTCACATATCAGTGTGCAAAGAGAAATATGGCTGCATGAAGTTATTTTGATCATCCCCTCCTCGAGGGAAAAATAGGCCTGGGTAGTTGCATGAGAACATGGCTTGGTGCACCTTGAATCAGAGTAACAGTAATTAGTCTGCTCATGTAAGTGGTAGTAACATCTGGGTGTGAGAACTCTCTTTGGTAATAATAACAACTAGCATTTATTGGGAGCTTACTTCATGTCAGACTTTGTACTCAGTACTTTATATCTCATTTAATCCTTGCCCTGAGATTTTTCACTGACGAGATACACCTGCCAAGCAGATGGCATGTTGATGTCAATTAGCCAACCTACCCTTCTTCTGAATACACGCTAACAAATTGTCTCTGTTACTCCACCTTAGCAGTCTGCGAATCCTGCTTGCTAACACTGTGTTCCCACACTTGCCTAAACAACACTCCAGAAGCCCCCATGAGGAGCACCAGTGGGTACATAAGCTGTAGAATTGCATGGAGAACGCAATCCATCTTACTCAGTGGTAAACAATTTCAGATATTTTATATGAAACAAACTAAACTAGATGTATTATGAAGCACGATGCTAAATTTGAATGAAATGTAATTTCATCCTTAAAGTAAAAATCTTGAGCTCTCTCTTTTAGGGTGGAAAACTTTTAAAATCATAGTCCAAGGGCACACAGAGCAGCTGAATAGGTCTAAATTTCCTGAATTATACTCATAAATTTGCTGCACTTCCTACAATACTTCCTGGCTCACCTTGACTGAATTGGGTTTTCAAATTTAATGAGACCCATGTTGACAATGACCTCTGAGGTTATGTCTGCAGTGTGAGGGTTCAGTCACATCCGACTTTTTGCAGCCCTATTGACTATAGCCTGCCAGATTTCTCTGTCCATGGGATTCCCCAGGCAATAATACTGGAGTAGGTTGTCATGCCCTCCTCCAGGAGATCTTCCAAACCCAGGAATGAAACCCACTTCTCTTCTGTCTGATGCATTGGCAGACAGGCTGTTTACCACCAGGACCACCTGGGAAGTCCAAGTTCTGTCTATAGATAGCTAATTTTATCCAGTAATTATTTTTTCAAAATTATAATATATTTTCTTTCTCTGACTGAAAAAGGAATACAAAGTATTGTAGAAAGTTTTGGAGATATAGAGGTACATAAAGAACAAATTTGTAAGTAACTTAAGCTCACCAATATGAAGGGAAGAAGATTGTTAACATTTTAACAGACAAATATTTTTGAGTATCTGCTATATGCCAACNTCCAGTAATTATTTTTTCAAAATTATAATATATTTTCTTTCTCTGACTGAAAAAGGAATACAAAGTATTGTAGAAAGTTTTGGAGATATAGAGGTACATAAAGAACAAATTTGTAAGTAACTTAAGCTCACCAATATGAAGGGAAGAAGATTGTTAACATTTTAACAGACAAATATTTTTGAGTATCTGCTATATGCCAACAGAGAAGGCAATGGCACCCCACTCCAGTACTCTTGCCTGGAAAACCCCATGGGCGGAGGAGCCTGGTAGGCTGCAGTCCATGAGGCTGCGAAGAGTTGGACACGACTGAGCGATTTCCCTTTCACTTTTATGCACTGGAGAAGGAAATGGCAACCCACTCCAGTGTTCTTGCCTGGAGAATCCCAGGGACGGGGAGCCTGGTGGGCTGCCGTCTCTGGGGTCGCACAGAGTTGGACACGACTGATGCCACAGCAGCAGCAGCTATATGCCAGCAACTGTTCTGCGTTTTAGGGCTACACTAGAGAGAGTCCTTGCCTTCAAAACATTCTACTTCTTCATTCTTGTAGATATAAATGATAGAGATGAAACAGAGATATACAAATATACAAGTATATTTTTATAAAGCTTGAGATACTATTCTTTTTATTAGGAGACTTTTTATTTAACAGTATGTTACAAACATGATTTCATTTTATTATACTGTCATCTACTCCATAGTTATTAAAAGCATCACAGTAACTTAGGGAAACAAACCTGCAACTTATTATAGAATTTAGGTGGTTTTCAATTTTTCTTTCTTATAGACATACTAAGACGAATATTTTTACAGACAAATTTTTGTGAGTATCCATGATTATTTCTTTTGGATAAATTCTTTTTGGGTCAACATGATCTTCTTTTTAGATTGAAGATCATGCAAGTTTTCATGACTTTTAATGCATTATCAGAAAGAGTTACACCAGCTTCTATGTTCAAAAGCAGTTTATAATCAAGTCTATTTTCTCATACCCTCAATATTACATGTTTATTATCAAAAATTTTAAACCAATTTGTAGGTGAAAATTGGTTTCTCATTTTAATAAGTTTCTTTGATTTCTCATGAGATCAAACATTCACTGGCTTCTGTAGTTCATCTTTTGTGAATTGCCTTTTCATGTCTATGCTTTGGCCATTTTTCTATTGGGATGGCTATCTTTTTTCTCTCTTATTTGTAAGAGTGTTTTCCTTTTAAATAAAGTAAATAATAAAATTTTGCCTGCCACTTATGGTATACCTGTTTTTCAGTTTATAATTTGCATTTTAACTTATATGCTGAGTTTTTTACCTTGAAGAGTTTTAAAATGTTATGTGGTTGATATGTGTTAGTTGCTCTCAGTCATGTCCTACTCTTTGTGATCCCATGGGCTGTAGCCCACCAGGCTCTTCTGTCCATAGGATTTTCCAGGCAAGAATATTGGAGTGGGTTGCCATTCCCTTCTCCAGGGAATCTTCCCAACCCAGGGTTCAAACCCAGATATCCTGTATTACAGGCAGACTCTTTACTGCCTAGCCATCAGGGTTTTCTTTCATAACTTCTGTCCTGGTTTGTAGCTTAGAAAGGTCTCTCCCACCTCAATATCTATTATTTTCTCTAATTCCAAAGGATAACATCATAAAATGTGTTGGACACATTCTGAATATCTCTCAGTTTTGAGGAAGCAATATGATCCTTCAATTTTTTAGGAAAAAAAATTGAGGAGTAAAGGGTTACAGAGAGGAGGGGTCGGTAGTGCTTTGAGGCATGTGTGTTATTGTACCCTTTTCTTTCCAGAAAGCAACTAGACTCTAAGCCAGTGGTCTGGGGGAGGGCTCAGGAATTGGCATTTCTAACAAGTTCCAAGGGGAGGCTCTTGGCTCTTCCAGTCTGTACCCATAGAACACTGGGATTCCTTAATATAACTACCAACTTTAATTGATTTACTTCTTCCTTTTTCTAATCTAATAACTTTCACTAATCTGATACAGTAAGATAAAGTTAAGAGTGTGAGCATATTTTCTCTAGTGTACCTGTAAGACCTGACCAAATGAAAAGACCAGATCCAGATGCTAGTTTCCAGAAGGCCCCTGTGGCTCCCTGAACCCCTGAGATTGTCCTGAGGCCACTGGCCCAGGATTATTTCTGACTGAGCACTGGAAGAGGGTCCATTCTCTTCTGCTTCAGTAACTGTTTTGTAGAAACATCTGTGGTGAATGTGATGTCTAACTGTTCACCGGGCTAGAGTGTGGGGTTTTGTTTTTTTTCAGTAGAAAATCAAATTCTCTTTCCTAAGATTTATATGTATTTTAAAACTAAAACATTATCCAAATGAGCCCTCAAAGCCAGTGGATACCACCTTGCGGCTCATCCTCAACATCTTTATCTAAATGAGGCTCCCAAGGGCTTAGTCCTCTCCTGACTTCTTTGTGCTTCCTTGCCAAAGACTGCTTTGCCAGCCTGCTCACCTTCCCAGCATTTCCACTATGCTTATCTGAAATTCCTTCTTCTATCCACCACCACCACCCTGCCCCAAATAAGCATTTCTACCTCCTTCCATGTTTTCCCCACAGCTGGGAGTCATCCCAGACCCTTTCCTCCTTCCCCACATCCAGATACAAAATCTGGAAGACCATGTCATCTCAACGTCTCTCAGACTTGTCCATGCTTCTGATTGCTCTTGTTACTGTCTTAATTCAAACCCTTAGGGTCTACCCTTGGGAAGTATGCATGGTACAGAAATGAATATCCAAATGATTTGGAATCAGAGATGCACATCAACTGCTTATTAACAGCCTGACACTGGAAAAATAACTTGACCTTTCTGAAGCTTCCTCCTCTTTAAAGTGGGAATTAGACCCATCTCACAGGCATGCCTTGTAAGTTAATGAGATGGTGTGTGTGCCAGAGGCTTAGCCACAAGCTAGGTCTTCAACAAACATGGGTTTCCTTCACTACTCATTTTTTCATTCTTCGGTTTTGATCAATGTTCTGTCACCGATCCCTTGGTCGCCAAAAGAATATCCACAGTATCACCAGAGTAATCTTTTTGAACCAAAAAATCTGATTTTTTTTTTAAAGCAATTAGTGTCTTAGCATTGCTCGCAGGGCAAATCTGCTGCAGGGGTGATCCATCCACCATCCTCCATCTGCCTTTACAGGCTCATCTCCTTTGCTTCCACCTCAGATGTCTCCTGAAAAGTGTGCACACTCCTCACAACACTCCTAATGGCTTCATGCCCTCCTGACTTTCCAAGTCTGGTCCTCATGGCAAGTATCCTTCTCTTTCCCAACCCTGTTCACCTGACATCTTCTTACTATTAATTCCTTAAGCCCTGCCTCAAGCATCTGTCAGAAGTTTTCTTTGAATTATTTATATGATTGATCTTACTTCCTTTCTATATCACTATGGTACTTCATATAAAATGTGATTACACTCTTTGTAACATGGTAGTATGAAAATTATTTGTATGTCCATTTCTCTTCTGGACTCTGACTTCATTGAGACTTGAGATCACATATGAGGTAGGTGAGGTAGCTTCGTACAGCTAATATTTAACAAACAGAACCATTTTAGCCTTAACTCTTCCTGAGAGCCGCATACTTTATATTGTGTATGTTAAAATGAACTCATATCACACAATTAATATAACTTTTGCTATGATATTTTGAAAAGATTTTATAATTTTGCTTTTAAAATTATTTAGCTACAAATGAGTGGTTTAATTCTCAAAGGGCAGTGATTTCTAGGCGATCATTAAGCAAAATCATAATTATCCCAAAGTGGGAAACCTGACCTAGAAATTACTTTTAAATAAAATGAAATACTAAATTAACATAGTATTTTGTAGATATTTAATAAGATACTAATTTTTTTTATGTTTTGTCATGTTTTTCCTTTTCATTGTTTTGGAACCAGTAGTGAACTTTTTCAGATCTCATATATTTCCATACTGCTGGAAAGTTTGTGGACCTAAAGACTGTTCTTATTGTATGTAATCAGTGTAATGCTTCTGCTGATATATACTATTAAATAAAGAATAAGTGTTACGGTGAATTAATAAATAGCTCTGTGGCCTCTTTTATTTTTTGCTACTATTTAGTTAGCCTTTGCCAAGTGCCTGGTCCTGTGCTATTATTTCTGTATATGTTAACTCAGTTGATGTTCACCATTATCTCCGTTTTTTATAGATGGACGAAACTGATTCCTAAGGACATCAAGGGACTTGTCTGCTCAGTGCATGGATGGCAGAGCCAAGATTCACTCTAACAAGGCCATGTCTCAATCACTACACTATATCATCTTTAAAAAGTCCTTAAACAATCTGACATATAGCTTCCTTGTTCATAAACTGCAGATATTTCTGTATTTCTCAAAATACATATGTATTTTGAAAATGAAGTGAAAAGTGCCTAGTATAGTCTTAGAACACAGTTTTTGTTGTTGCTGTTTAGTGGTTAAGGAGTGCCTGACTCTTTGTAACCCCATGGACTATAGTATGCCAGCCCCCCCCCC
>SJYA01000750.1:84606-146902 GCA_006410615.1 Neotragus moschatus
TTCCTACTTCATTTTTGTTCCCACTCCCCTGACCCTGTTTCATTCATTTATGAAACAAAAACATCTTAGGGGCCAACTGTGCACTCTCTTCACTTGCTTTTGCCCTCAAGACTGCCCTCCAGTCTTCCAAAGGCACATAGAACTTTGAGTTTTGCCCTTTATTTCAGTGCTTAATGGCTATTCAGATACTAATGCCATAAGACCCCTCATGAAGACCTCTGCCCTCCAGGACTTCATGCCTCTCTGCCTATCCAGTGAGCCTAGGATAGCGTACAGATGCCATATATATTCAGTCTTTAAATTTTTTTCTGTTTTCATATATTTAAAAATCTACTTTTGATGCCTGAGTAGAATGGCCGTTAATTTTTTCACTCATGTATAAATAGGAAAGGTGGAATTTGGAAGCCAAATAAATGAGACTCCAAAAGGGTTAATTAGACTTAACGGCTGGCTGCTGTTGAGCTCAACTCAAGTAGCTCAATTAGGGTCCCTGCCTGAAATCTGATTGCCCTTGGAAGAGCTTCTCAGCTGTAGCTTGTATATTCAAGAGCAAGAGTTCCATTCTAATTAGCAATACTTCGTCCACTTAATTATCTTTAATTTTAGAAGTCCACCAACTAATAACTTCATCTGTTTCAATAAATAAGCCCCTACTAGAGCGACTTCACTTTCACTTTTCACTTTCATACATTGGAGAAGGAAATGGCAGCCCACTCCAGTATTCTTGCCTAGAGAATCCCAGGGATGGGGGAGCCTGGTGGGCTGCTGTCTAGAGGGTCGCACAGAGTCGGACACGACTGAAGCGACTTAGCAGCAGCAGCAGTAGCATGAGTATTATTGTGCCAAGCATTCCTGTACATAGCACCCTGTATTCTTATCTACAAGCAAGTAGGAAATGAGGCTGGCGGTTGTTGTGTAAAGAGTATTAAGATAAATATTCGAAGACGAATGATGCTATTGTGAAGCAGGATAGGTAAAGGGCTGTAAGAGATAAAATGTTACAAGAATCCAAATGAAAACAGTTGCCTCCGTTTGGAGTGGAGCAGATAAGTTTTAGTGGAAAAGGAGGATGTCAGATGAGCTTGGATTGGGGCAAGCAGAAGTGGGCAAGGGACTCCTGTCAAAACAGAGGGGTGGAAATATAAAGGTGCACGATGTGACTGATGTGTAATATCCTCACATGCAGGTGGGGGTGGGATAGTCTTGAAAGTCACTGTGAATGATCTGTGAATAGAGTTCCACTGGCAGTGAGGAGGCAAGGATGATGTGACTGACATCTAGCATTCAGGTTCATGTGGGACAGGGCAAGGAGTCTTCCTGAAGGGACGGAGGAAATGAACAAGAGAACCCACTCCCATGAATGACATTGAAAAGGCAAATTTCAAGGGACCTGGGTTCAGGCTGTATGTGTTAGGGAGATGGTAAAGAAGGCGCAAGGGAAACCTGCAGGAGGGATAGCATAGGGAGAGAGAAGCAAAACATTTTATTTTAGATGTTGATTAGAACTGTGAATGGATTAACTTGATGGAAATATTCAACAGGAAGTTGAACATACCAAAAGTGAAAGTGAAAGTGCAATCGCTCAGTTGTGTGTCTGACTCTTTGAGCCCCCATGGACTGAATTCTCCAGGCCAGAATACTGGAATGAGTAGCCTTTCCCTTCTCCAGGGGAATTTCCCAGACCAGGGATTGAACCCAGGTCTCCCCTATTGCAGGCAAATTCTTTACCAGCTGAGCCACAAGGGAAGCCCAAGAATACTGGAGTGGATAGCCTATCCCTTCTCCAGGGGATCTTCCCAACCTAGGAATCAAACCAGGGCCTCCTGCATTGAAGGCAGATTCTTTACCAACTGAGCCATTAGGGAATCCCTAAACGGAGTACAGAACTGTAGACACAGATACGCAAGCACTGAAGATAGAGCCCTAAGGGTCGATAGGGTTTCCCTGGTGTCTCAGCAGTAAAGAATCAGCCTGCTCTGGCACTGGAGAAGACTCTTGAGAGTCCCTTGGATTGCAAGGAAATCAACGCTGAATATTCATTGGAAGGACTGGTGCTGAAGCTGAAGCTCCAATACTTTGGCCACCTGATGTGAAGAGCTGAATCTTTGGAAAAGACTGTGATGCTGGGAAAGATTAAAGGCAGGAGAAGAAGATGACACAGGATAAGATGATTGGATGGCATCAACTGACTCAATGGATATGAGTTTGAGCAAACTCAGTGAGATGGTAAAGGACAGGGAAACCTGGAATGTTGTAGTCCATGGGNATCTTTGGAAAAGACTGTGATGCTGGGAAAGATTAAAGGCAGGAGAAGAAGATGACACAGGATAAGATGATTGGATGGCATCAACTGACTCAATGGATATGAGTTTGAGCAAACTCAGTGAGATGGTAAAGGACAGGGAAACCTGGAATGTTGTAGTCCATGGGGTTGCAAAGAGTTGGACATGACTAAGCGACTGCACAACAATAATGGAGGGGGTGCAGATTTGATCTCTGGGCCAGGAAGATCCCCTGAAGGAGGAAATGGCAACCCACTTCAGTATTCTTGCCTGGGAAATCCCATGGGGTAACAAAAAGTCACACAGGACATAGCAACTACACAACAAGGATCGATGAGATTCTTGAGAGAAACAAGAATCACTTCTTTGTCTACACTTTGTCCCTCAAAAATCTCTCCCATTCTTAAGTGAAACATTTTCATTTAGGAAGTAGAGGAGATGGCACAGCAAGTTAAGAGGGCAGAGAAAGAATAATCAGTGAAGGAGAAGGAAGTCCTGGTGTGAACAGGGAAATAGAAGGAAAGGAGAGGTTTAGGCAGGGGCATGGAGGTTAACTTCTCCAACTCTGCAGAGGAGTTGGATTGCTTGGACATGAAGCAGAAGCTCTCCCCATTGTGTCTGCCTAAGACTCTCAATATCGCATTTATCACGTGATCATGTAAATTACTTATTATTCTCCACAGTGGCTCAAATAGTAAAGAATCTGCCTAAAATGTGGAATACCTGGGTTCACTCCCTGGGTCAGAAGATCCCCTGGAGAAAGGAATGGCTACCCATTCCAGTATTCTTGCCTGGAGAATTCCAAGGACAGAGGAGCATGGCAGGTTACAGTCCTTAGGGTTGCAAAGAGTCAGACATGACTGAATGACTAACACTAATACTGACTATGGATTGCCTTCTTCTGACATTATTCCCCACCATTGGGTAGGGGTAACTTGGTATTGTTAATTATTTTATTACCAACATTTACCACTGGTAAATGACTGAATGAATGATTAGACACATGAATGAAAATGTCAGTTATGCCTCAGTATACTTTCAATTAAGAGGTGAGTATGGAAGCCAAATTCCAATGCCTAAAGTAAATGGTCAATCAAGCTATGCAAGCTATTTTTACTTTCGTAAGAAACAAACAACAACAAAAAAACCCAAACATGCAAATTCTTAGAACTGTTGACTTTACTTGCCGTGATTTAAAAAAAAAAAAAAGAACTGCCCTGTGTCAGGGAATGTTCTTTCTGGTAGGTAGGAGAAAGTGCTGCTAAGAATAACATTTCTGTTTATTTTGAGATTGTCTGTTGACCTAGTGGGACTTCAGAGAGATTTAGATTACAAGTAAAGCCTCTGACAGATATCTATGAAAGCAAGATTAAAACAATAATACACACAATCAACTGTGGTCCAAGGGCTTGTAAACCATTGCCAGTTGGAATGCTCAGGGAATTTGGAACAGCGATCTTTAGGCAGCCAGGTGAGACTAATCTGGGGAAGCTTTAGGAAGGAGATAAATTTAAGCTGTTTTGAAAGGGGACTATTCTAGTCAGCTGGCAAAGAGTCTTATGGCACACGATTAGGTATTTTAATTTGATTACTTGAGGTAATTTGGAGCCACCCCAATATTCTGAAAAGACTTGGTATAAAATGTTTGGAAGATGACTCGTTTCAGTAGTTTTAAACTCTGACTGCATATTAGAATTACCTAGAGAGCTTTGAAAAATCCTGGTGCCCAGGCTGTAGGGTGGAACGATTTAACCTAGAGGTGGGACCCAGCCATCAGTATTGTTGTTTTTGTCTTTTTTGATTGTTTAAGTTCTCTGGATGATTCCAGTAAACAGCCCACAGTAAGAGGTACTGCTCTAAGTGTCAGGAAAATTGCAAGTAAGCAAGCAAGAGACTAGAATTAGAAAGGTTAGCAAGGAGGATGGAAATTGGAATCTGACCTAGCTTTGTGAACAGAGATAAAAGGGGTGAAGCTAAATAAAGTATTCTGGAGGAAAGCTTGGTTGGACTTTGTGGTGCATGTCAGCTGCAATTTTTCACAAAGCTATATTCCCAGAGCATCACCATTCTTAATATGATGGATTAGTTGAAAAACAGGCAGGCAGGACTTGCTTTGCTAAGATTTGGGGCTATTAGCAAAATTCTCAATTTCTGAAGTACCAAAGTCACTGAGAAAAAAAAAAAATGAAAGTATAGAAGCTTTTGTTTATATTTGAAGCAAGAAATAAAGCCAATGATAGATGGTCTGGAATTAGGAATCAAAATTCAGACTTTAAATTGATTTACAGTTAGGAGAGATACTGGGCTGGCAAAATTATGATCCTTTTAGAGTAACCTTGAAGAAAATGAAAAGTCAAACCATTAAGAGAATTCCTCATCATTTTCAATCATAACATTCATTCCCTGTCCTGGAATAAAGAATTTGTAACAGGTATGGGAAATGGATGGGTTTTGTCTCAGAAATGATGACCTCTTAGAAAGGTGAGCTGGAAAGCAATAATGAGAATTCCAATGTTCATATTAAATCACTTTAAATTTATTCTGGCATGTCCCATCTTCAAAGTTTAGGGGAAGGGCAGAATGTCATATGTGGCACTACTATTTATAAAAACTAGTGTTTCATGGTAATATGTCATATTTGATAAAATAGGCGCTGGAAAAGAACTTTCCCTGCCAAGAGCATCCTGAAGGGAAGCAATCGAAGGCAAATGTAGAGCAAAACCATTTTCCTGGCTCCAAGGATGAGGCTGAGACTTACAAGCATGATAAGCCTCCATGTAATAGCTGTCATTACATAGTGAAAAGACTTGGAATTATAAATGAAAGCTAATTGTTCCTGTATTCCTGCTTCCATGAACTGGGTTCCTGGTACCTGCAGTGATAAGAGAGTTGGCCAGGACTGGTCCCAGCTGTAAGTCATGGAGGACTACATTTGTGACTTGAAGGGTGGAGACTCCTGTCTCCCTCCAGAAAACTTGGTCAGTGTATGTCATCCTATTTTCAGGGAGTGGGATGTGGAGTAGGAAGTTAGTACATTGCTTCCAGAAGACCCTGGAGAAAATATAAGTGTACTATAAGCGATGAGGAACACAGCAGAAATTACATTCTTCACCTCTTCCTCAGAGGAACTCAGGGCACTCCCTGGGTAGGATGAGGTTGAAGGTCAAAAGGAAGAAGAGAATCAGAGTTGGCCAGTCTGAGTAGGGTGCAGCAAGAATGAGCCGTTGGGTATCTTCCTAGGGGAGACGCTTATGATCTAGTAAGCAAGAAGGCAGAAAAACAAGACCTGAAATTTCTGCTAATTCTCTGAGAAAAGAAACCCCATTCTTTCCTTCTGCATCCTTACATCACTCTTGGGCCCAGGGCACCTTCTATTTCATTTCATCTTGCTGACCACAAGGGAGAGAGGCTCCACTTGTGCCCAAAGTTACTCTGTATCCCTTAGTACATTCAGGTGTCCTCAAATGCTTCCAATTTTCCTTCCTCAGGGTTGCTGTTCCAGGAAAGAAGGTTCTAAATTAATAGTCTACAAACTCCCCCTGCATGTTGGTTTGCAAAATTAATGATCCTTATGAAAAAGTAAATTAATCTTTGATGCTTGGTTGAGGCGAAGAGAAAAATCACTGTTTGGGGGGACTGGGCCTTAATACCCCTCATCTAAAGCATTCTCTCACTCCCTTCTGGACTAACCACACTCACAGAGATTGGGAGGGAGGGTGGACAACACAGCTTGAAAGTCCATCTCTGAATCCACAGGGCCGTGTTGCAAACATTTGTCAAATGCCAGCTCAGTACAACTGTGCCCGAGAGGAGCCTGGAAAGGCTGCAGGGAGGAAGCCCCCTGATGTGATGTTCCTCCCTTGTCAAGTTTTACTTGCACTCTCTACATACAGTTTGAAAAGACTGCAATAAACATTTTGTAAAATGTAAATATGATCATGGTTTCTTTAGTTTTAGGAGGAACACAAAAGCTTTGCCAAAAGCCCCCATCACAGGTCCCAGGGTTCACAGATCTCTCGGCATTAGATGGATATTAAAGGAATTGGAAGTTCTGGTTGCCTCGCTGCGTTTTTCTAGCCCAAGAAAAACGTTTTTCTGCTGCACTGCATTGCTCAGTTCCTTTCAACTGAAAAATTAAATCTGCACTCCTGTCAAAATGTGTCATCTGCACATCCGGACACTTATCCCAGTTCATCATGCTTTCTGCGGAGTCGAGGTGAAAAGAATGCTGCAGCTCCCACTTGTGAGGCCTGGGAAGACCAGGTGTTTGGGAGGATCCGAACAACTGTTGTCCTGGGAGTGTCCTGCGAAGCCGACCAGGAATTCCACGGGAACCTCGGTGCTAGGAAAATAGCTAGTGTCCCTCCGTTTCCTCGGGTGTGAATCACCCTGGTTGGGCTGGGAGAACATGAAGGACCTCGTCAGCGTTGTAGAACCTGCCAAATACACATCAGAACCACGGGCGTGTGTGTGAAGGAGGAGGCACACTATCCGGAGGCTTTTCTTCGAGGTCTATTTATCCTTTGTGCCCCACGGCTGGTGGGTTCTTTGAATGTAAACTCTTGGAAAGAGCCGGGGGAGCCTCTTTCACGCCCGGGGAGTATCTTGCTCGTCTGTAAACGCTGAATGACAGCGGCAATTTCGGCCTGGAAGGGCCGGTGCGGATTGGGTCTGGTGACCCTCTCGCAGGCGCGGCTCGGGGCCAGGACCAGGGACACCATGGAGAGGCGGCGGAGCGCGGGCGGCGCACGGGCCCGGGCGCAGTCTGCGGGTGCTCNGCTTTTTTGGGTGAGGTGGAGGGCCAGGAGGGAGCCGATAGTCGGTGTGATGACAGGATGTGGATTGGTTGATGGGTGCTTTTTGCAGAAGGACTTTTTAACACTTTCTTGGGAGTTTCGTCTCAATTTCCCCAGCTCCTGAGGTTACTGCTGGAGATTCCATCCATTCAACTTCCATCAGCTGGGGCACGTTAAGAGGGGTCGGGGGTAGGAGAGGAAGGTAATTGAAGGCTGATGGGGAAGCTCAGAAAATTCACTGCATTACTTCCAAACAGCCGCTTATAAGGTCAAGCTAGCCACGTTTTACTCCTGTTCCATGCCTTTGGGGATGGTTGAAATTTTACTTGAGGCTTTCTCAGTTGGTCGTCTTGTTATATGGCTCGGAACATTTGAGGTGCGTTGAAATGCTCTTCAGTTGGCATATGATTTAGCAGCCATTTCTTCCCGTGAAATCTTTCGAATGGTCGTTCGGAAACTTCTGTTTGTCGACTGTTTTAGGTGAGGTAACACGCTGGTACCAATGCGGAGATAGTTGCGGTACGTTGGTGAAACGACGGACCTCAAGGTAGTATTGTATCAGGCCTGATTATAGTCAAGTCTTCTGAGGCCTGATTACAGTAAACAAAGAACTTTTTTGGGTTGTGTCATTTTAAGGTCATCTGTATCTGAAATCTATCATATATTTAAATTCATGTTTTAAGTATACGTTGGCACAGTGTGTTACTTTTTAAGGTCTATGCTGCTTTTAGTTTAGACTAGGGTTACATAATATACAAGTGGTAACATTTATAATGGCTCTGTTTTTGTCCTGTAGAGATTGCACACTAAATATGAAAAAACCTTCTGGGATGTGTTTGTCCTTTTCTAATTGATGCTACTCAATTCCTTTTCCGCTTGGAATTTCAAAATGAATTTTTTTTTTTTTTCTTTACTGGAAAGAAACTGGAACGCTGGAAAAATTGGGGGCTTATGCAAGTCTGGTAGCTCTGTATAAGACAGAATCATTTTCTGTTGTTCTGTAGGCCAACTGTTGGATTTTTTCTTGACGAATCATATTTTTCTTAAACATTCGTGGGAGCAGTTTGCATTTTTCTTGAGTCCCATTTCAGGCTGAAATTATTCCAGAAGACTACACAGCCTGGTACTCTAGCTTCTTCCCCCACTCTCTCTTTTAAGCTTGGGATAACCAAGAAAATCATAATTGAGAGGTTCCATGTATGTTATCTGTGCTCTGTTTTGAAAATTGAAGTTGAGTATTTACTACCCCTTTATAGAGTTTACCATTTAATAAATGATTAACAGAAGACAACCGAAATTTTAATTAAATACTCTTCACATTTTTGACATCCAAACTTTGTTGAAAGTGAGTAATAGCAGCATATTTTTTCTGAGAGTTACAAATAATACAGGGTTAGGGGCGGTCAAAGGCTACCTAACTATAAAAATACTAAGAAAATAAATATTAAAATAGGCAAGAGAACCCATTTGTACTTTTTGTGTCACTTGCTGTATTATAAATTACCTAGTTAGATGGCTTTATAAAAAGAGTATCTTGCAAGTTAGACTTAGGTTTTTAGCACTAGTGATAATTTTCTTTGCAAGATGATTCATTTGGTAAGTGACCAAATTTGTATCAGAACTTCATTCACTTCAGGTAGATGTGGTTGACTTGCAATGGATGTCCTGATATTTATTTCAGGAGGGATGAACACCTCCCCATTAGATAAAATACTTGGCTATTTGAGGATATCATTAAATTATTCCTAAGAAAAAGAATGTACTGAGAAAAAACAACCTATAGGTTCTTTCCTTCCAAAAATAGTGTTCACATTTATGAATAACATAAGAGCAGAAAAGCATATGAAGTCTCTCTACGGATATGGTGCTAGCATTGAATTAAAGATTTGATTTCTTCTCTGTAGGTACCAGATTCTGCATAGATTGTTTTTGGTCAGTCTTGGAGAAGCTGCAATGATTTTCTCACTCTTCCAGTTATTTGTATGTGACCACTGGGGGGAGACGTCACAATTTAGGTTGTTGGGATCCCTCTCTACACTGCTACTAATCATTCCTGGGCACTTTGCCCAACTACTGGAAATGTGTTGAGGAAGATGCACTTAGAATCCAGTCCTGATCAAGGTGTCTAAATGACTTTTATTTCTTTAAATCACACCACACTCAAAAAGTACCTCTCTTTATCAATTGTGTTTTTAACTGTTTACTTTTGGGTCTGTGTTACATGGGCTAGCTAAACATCTAACACAGTGAAAGAAGAAATTCATGAATACATTAGAGCTTTCAAAGATCTGTATCTTTGAAAGTATCTTTCAAGTATCTTCTAAGATACTAATCTTAGAAGCAGTGGAGGCTTAATCACTTGCTTTGTGTACCTAGGAATTAGTTGTCTGGAAAAATCTGGAGAGAATACCACTCTTCTCTGAGGTGTGCTATATCCAGACCTCTTTAAACTGGTTGGTCTCTTATTTTAAAAAGCTTTCAGAGGGGAGAGATACTGAAGCATCCTTTGTGCTTAATTTCGCCACATGGGGGAAGTTTCTCCTTTATCACAGTAATAGAGATAAGACCAAAACTCACAACTTTGTTGACCATTAAGCTGAAGCTATTCTCAAGAGGTTCAATAAAGTCAGGAAAAACTAGTTTCCAGTCTTCTCTTCTGACAGTATTTAACTTTGTTAGTGTCCAATTCAGTAATAACTCAACAAAAGACATTATTTTTATAGTAGTTTATAAGGAACTTAAATTCTTAAAATGTTGATTGTAGTAGATTTATTCACTGTTTAATGAGTAGGATAGAATTTGAAGTAGTTTCTATCGCCTTTCTTAGTTTCTTCATTTTTACGATGGCTTCACATTTTTTTTTTCCTTAAATTCATAACTACAATAAGAGATATTTTCTGCTGAGGAAATGCAGATTCCTGGCCAACCTCGACATTGTGTTTACTACTTGGGGAGTAATTTCTAATGGTCTCCAAAGCAAAATGAGAAAGACAATGTAGTGAGTTTTCCATAAAGCCCAAGTTGTTTTCATATCCTTGCCTCAGCCTACTAGTTCCTATAATGGTCTGACTCCTGCTTACTTTACTAACTCACAGCTTTTTCTCTTAGGTCAGTTGCTCCTTTACCACTTCTGCAGCGTTCTCCCTTGTTCCCTGTTTTCTCTCTACCCAAGGCGTGTGTGCTCGGTCATGTCTGACTCATTGTGACCTCACGGACTGTAGTCCACTAGGCTGTTCGGTCCATGGAACTTTCCAAGCAAGAATACTCGAGGAGGTTGTCATTTCTTTTCTCCAGAGGATCTTCCTGACTGAGGGATTGAACCTGAGTCTCTTTTGACGCCTGCACTGGCAGACGGATTCTTTGCCACTGCTCTGCTTGGGAAGCCCGTATTCCATCTGCATGGCCCTTCTTTTTTCCGCTCAGAAATGCCATGGCTTGTTCCTGACTTGGGTCTGTTCCCTTTGCCTGGAATTGCATTAAAACATGACACAGTGTCTCCTTTTCATCATTTCAGGTTTCAGTTCAATAACTTCTTTTTCAGTTCAGTTACTTTCTCAGATAAGCATTACTGTGGAACCACCCTGTCAGAATGGCACCATCCTCATTTCCCCTTATCCCATTTTTTTTTTTTTTGCAGATTGTTTATCATATCTGACTTTGTTTTTTATATTATTTTGTTATCTGTATACTCTTATTAGAATGCAAGCCCCATTAGAACTGTGATTTTTATCTCTTTTGTCTTAACAGTATATTTCAAGAACTTAGACTAGTTCCTGGCACATAACTGTCATTAAATATAAATATCCACTTTTAAAAATCTGAGGTTCTATTCCTCCTGAGACTTTGGTGTTAAAAAGTGTTCCTGTATGAAATGATATGAGTCAATGGTAGTTGTAGTAAGTAGGCCACTTTTGGCTGTAAGTTATAGAAATCCATTCTAACTGGTATTGGTATGAACAAAAAGTGAGATTTACTATGAAGATAGATGCAGAAGTGTCTAGAGGAATCCCAGGGTTGGGACTCTGGAACTCCAGTGCCAGCGGAGCACACTTCTCTCTTCTGCTACTCTTCCCTGTGCATTTGTGTCATGTTTTCTAGTGCTGTGGAGGACCGCTTCCTAGTCCTGCTAATAGAAGATATGGCCCCCAGTGGCGCCTAAAGTTTCCCTGTTTCTGGGCCCAGGAAGAAATAGATTTCTCTAGCACCCAAATACATGAAGAAACACTGAGAAACTTAATCTTGGAAGTGGGGGCTCCGGAATCACTGCAGATGGTGACTGCAGCCATGAAATTAAAAGACGCTTGCTCCTTGGAAGAAAAGCTGTACCCAACCTAGACAGCATATTAAAAAGCAGAGACATTACTTTGCCAACAGAGGTCCATCTAGTCAAAACCATGTTTTCCAGTACTCATGTATGAATGTGAGAGTTGTACCATAAAGAAAGCTGAGCTCAGAAGAATTGATGCTTTGGAACTGTGGTGTTGGAGAAGACTTTTTAGAGTCCCTTGGACAACAAGGAGATCCAACCAGTCCACCCTGAAGGAAATCAGTCCTGAATATTCATTGGAAGGACTGATGCTGAAGCTGAAACTCCAATACTTTGGCCACCTGATGTGAAGAACTGACTCATTTGAAAAGACCCCAATGCTGGGAAAGATTGAAGGAGAGAGGAGAAAGGGGATGACAGAGAATGAGATGGTTGGATGTCATCACTGACTCGATGGACATGAGTTTGAGTAAATTACAGGAGTTGGTGATGGACAGGGAAGCCTGGCGTGCTGCAGTCCATGGGGTCGCCAAGAGTCGGACACGACTGAGCGACTGAACTGAACTGATGCATAAACTGCTGTAGGTGTTATGGGAGAGGAAAGAACTTATCTGGACACTAACTTGTATTGCTTATTTTTTTTTTTTTCTTTAATCATGCCATAAGCCCAGGCTAGACAATGGCACCCCACTCCAGTACTCTTGCCTTGAAAATCCCATGGATGGAGGAGCCTGGTAGGCTGCCATCCATGGGGTCTCAGAGAGTCAGACATGGCTGAGCAACTTCACTTTGCTTTTCACTTTCATGCATTGGAGAAGGAAATGGCAACCCACTCCAGTGTTCTTGCCTGGAGAATCCCACGGAAGGGGGAGCCTGGTGGGCTGTCCTCTATGGACCCGCACAGAGTCGGACACAACTGAAGCGACTTAGCAGCAGCAGCAGGGTAAAGCCAGCAAAATCTCTGCCCCTCTCCCCTACAAAACACACACAGGAGATTGCTTTTAGGATCATAATTAATTGCCCTTCTCAGATCACCTCTTCATCCTCCCTAGTACTGGTAAAGTTTGCTTCTAAATCAGTGAGGTTTCAATTAACTTGGTATCTTTTCAGAGACTTGTACTTTGTTAGCTACTTAGTAATTCTCAAGGAAAGATTGAACTGAATAGTGCTTAGCTTAAGAGCTTTTTATAACTACTTCATAATTTTACGTTTTTGGAAGTAATTTATAAAAAAAAATATTTAGAATTTCACTTAATATATGTACTTAGGATTTTATTACAATAAATGGCCACAGAACACTTGTAAGTTGTTTATTTGTATAGTATACTAAGGGAACTTTACTTTTACATGGTTCCTGTGCTCTATAAAATATTTTTAGATCTTTATTGTGTTGGAGAAATGTGGAAAGAGGAGGATGGGCAACTGAAATGCCTAGAACTTTTCTAGAAAATTTCATGAGAAACTTTGAGGAAGGTGACTAAGTAGATCAGTGGCCATATGCTTAGGAAAGGAAAAGGAAAGAGTAAAGAATTTACAGAAAGTCTCGTGGAACCTAGAGGGGCGACATCTTCAGTTCAGTTGCTCAGTCTTGTCCGACTCTATGACCCCATGAATCGCAGCATGCCAGGCCTCCCTGTCCATCACCAACTCCTGGAGTTCACTCAGACTCGTGCCCATCAGTCAGTGATGCCATCCAGCCATCTCATCCTCGGTAGTCCCCTTCTCCTCCTGCCCCAATCCCTCCCAGCATCAGAGTCTTTTCCAATGAGTCAACTCTGTGCCTGAGGTGGCCAAAGTATTGGAGTTTCAGCTTCAGCATCAATCCTTCCAGTGAACACCCAGGACTGATCTCCTTTAGAATGGACTGGTTGGATCTCCTTGCAGTCCAAGGGACTCTCAAGAGTCTTCTCCAACACCACAGTTCAAAAGCATCAATTCTTCAGTGTTCAGCTTTCTTCACAGTCCAAATCTCACATCCATACATGACCACTGGAAAAACCATAGCCTTGACTCAGTTCAGTTCAGTCGCTCAGTCATGTCCGAGTCTTTGTGATGGAGAAATTTTAACCAAGGAAAATGCTGTTAATGTAGCTGAATGCATACTTTGAGAATACATTATATACTTTATGACACTTTAATTCTGTAGGTCCTCTGCCATGAGTTGACTCTGATACAGGGGTTCTCTACCTAAGTGGCTTGTAAGAATCCTTTAGAGTTATGTCTAACCAAAGGATTCTAGTTTAGTATGTCTGGTATGGAGCCAGAGCATGTTTATATTTTCAAAATCCCCAAGAGTCAATATTTATAAAATAATCCACTTTATAAAGTATTCTCTTCAACAACCAAATCAATCAACATAGCTTTTAGGGTCCTTTAGGTAACTAACCTCAGAAGGGCTTCCCTGATGCCTCAGATGGAAGAGAATGTGCTTGTAATGTGGAAGCCCCAGGTTTGATCCCCAGGTTGGGAAGATCCCCTGGAGAAGGGAATGGCAACCCACTCCAGTATTCTCGCCTGGAGAATTCCATGGACAGATGCTACAGTCCATGGGGTCGCAAAGAGTCGGACATGACTGAGCGATGTAACACACATACAACCTCAGAGTCTGTCTTACCTTGGTCTCTACTTTGGGCAGATTGGTAGCTCTGTAAACATCTAACTGATTTCCATTGCTCTGCCCACTTTCATTGTTTCCCCTTCTTTGCCTACTTGTTTCTTCTGCTCAAAAATGTTGAAGCTTGCCTCCCCCAAGAAGCTGTCTTGGCTGGGCTCACCCAGCTTATCTTTCCAGTACAGGACAGATTATAGCACAAACATTGACGTAACTGGTAAATACACATTCTAAGAGGGGCTGATTCATGTGTTTTCACTGTTAAGTCTTGTGCATATATTCCCATTTTACTATTTGAACATCCTTAGTTTTTCCTTTTGCAACCAAGACCTTGAAGCTTATACATAGCTGGCTGAATGTCGATAATGGCATCAGTATTTTTGAATGCTTACTATGTTTCAGGAACTTTGCTGAGTGTTCTCCACACATTATCTCTTTTGCTCATCAGCAGTTTTTTAAGAATCAAATTAAAACCCTTATATGATTGTGCTAGTTTCCTGTGGCTGCTGTAACAAATTGCCACCAACTTGGTGGCTTAAAAACAAAAGTTTATTTTCTCACAGCTTTGGAGGCCAGGTGTCTGAAGTCAGTATCAGTGGGCCAAAGTCAAGGTGCTCCCTCCAAAGGCTCAAGAAGAGACTATGTTCTTTGCTTCTTCCACAGTTTGGTGCCTGCCAGAATTCCTTGATTTGTAGTTGCATCACTCCAGTCTTCAAAGGCAGAATTTCAAATCTCCCTCAGCTCTCTTCTCATCGCCTTTTCCTATGTGTGAGGAAAAAAGAGAGTAACCATTCATTGCCTCTCTCTTATAAGGACACGTATGATGGCATTCGAGCTCCCCTTTGCTCCAGAATAATCTCCCTGTCACAGGATCCTTAATCACATCTGCAAAGACCCCTTTTCCAAATAATGTAACATTCACCGGTTCCACGGATTAAGCCATGGATGTTTTTTAGGGGACCATTATTCAACCTACCACTTTGATAATTCAGAGGACTGGTAAAAGTCTTTTTCTCCATCCTCATTCCTCTCTGCATCAGCATTTCTTATTCAGAGATGGTTTTGCTGCCCTCTGATCTCTCCCTCAGGGACATCTGGCTGTGGTAACTGGGAGGGGGTTGCTGTTGGCATCTGTCAGATAGAGGCCAGGGATGATGCTGCCAACAATACACAGGGTGGGCCTTTCCTCACAGAGTTATCCAGCCCGAATGTCATAGTGCTAGGGCTGAAAAACCTTGTCCTATACGTAACTATTACAAATAGTTTCCTGTATATCATTCCTGGAAAAAAATCCTACATTAGCTAGCACATGAGTAAAGCCTTCTGATATGATTTGATTACGTCTGGTGGTAGTTTTTGGTTAAGTGAAGCGTCATAATAAAAGACTCACATATACCTTAAATAACATTTTCACTTTCAAAATATAAATACACATGCACACACTAACATTTTCTTTGAGTATGTATCTTTTGAGTGGAGCTCTGGGTCAATATTCTCATAGAAACTTGCTCTGGCTTTGGAGCAAGAACTTAAAAGTTTGTGGAGGAATCTGAGTGCAGAATCCTCGTAGTGTTTTATGACTCCTCGCTTGTTTATCGTTGACTTACACTTAATTATACGGCAATTTGGATTTCTTTGTATTATTGTTTTGTCACTTGCTTTCTTTGGATCTCTCCAGAGCATTCAATCTGGCTTTCATATAAAGAACAATATGACTCTGGTGGTCTTGTATCAAACATAATATATATATATATATATATATATATATATATAGTGTGTGTATATAAAGAAATCTTTGTTTTGTACAGAAAAGAATTGCTCTAATATATTGGAAATACTTCTTCCAGTTGTAGCTCACTTAAATAATTTCTCATGTGACATAGAGCTAATTTCATAGTTACTTTCAGATTTTTGAAAGTTTTAGAAAATTTTGTTTTATTCTGTAATAACTTTATAAATTATATGATATTGCATAAATACTTTATTGCTATTCATATTAATGCTTGATTTACTTTTCATTAACTACAAATATTATTTGGTGTTTTGCTTACTAGCAAAATATTTTCAGTTTCTTATGTAGTTAAATAGCACAATTTCTTGATACTGGGTATTTTATTATTTTCTTACTCAGCAAGTGAGTTAGGGATGTGGATTGTAATTCCAGTTTTTGTAACTTCCATCTCTTTTACTTTGTCCAGGACACAGAGCTCTTTGTGGTACAAATAGTAAGTGTGGTGGCATATCCTGGTATTACTGTTGAACTCGATATATTGATACCTCGTCTCTAAAATAGGGGTTGTAATACTTACATTGTAGGGTTGGTGTAAGGTGTTAATTGGATAATAAATACAAAGTGTCTAGCACAGAGTCTGGGACAATCAGTAAATGTCAGTATCCTTTCTCTTACTGTCTAGTACAGTGTTAAATGTTCAGTGGATATTTGTTGAGTAAACATATTTTCAGTTGCCTTAGCTTGATTCATTTTTTCACATTTTTCTTTCCAGCATAAGAACTATGTCTCAGTAAATATTTTTTAGAAGAATTTCGCTTTTAAAGTAGTCCAGTAAGTTATGTGCTATTAACTAAAGTTACTGTTATTTTTATATGACATTTCAGTGTGCTTACAAAGACAAGTTAAATACTAAGTGGAAAGATGACTATGTGACCTCAAAGATTGCTTCCAACATGATCTAAAATTTTTATAAAATTCACATAATCCTGAATTTTTTTTTCTGCTTTGCCCCTAAAATCTAAAGAAGTAAGTAGTGTTTGAAAATGTAGCATTTAGTTGGGAATGAAGAAAATAACCATACTTGTTATATGTTCATAATGGTTCCTTAACATATCATAGGAATCCTTTAGTCTTTGGGATGAGTGTCACTGTCTTCAAGTAGATTTTTTAATTTTATCTAGAATATATATGTATATCTACATATAATGAAATGTTTAAAGAAGCTTCATTTTATGTAAAGTTATTTGCCTTTTTATTCATCTATTAAATATCCTTCTACCTGAGATTTTGGTATACTTGGGTAGTATACTGAGTAACTTAGGTAGCAGAGTTCAAATAAATTTAATTCATTAAAGTTGCTTATTTTAGAAATTAAATGATAGTCATGCATGATTTTGTATAAGTTGATTCTGGTATTTTCTGTTTTAAACTGCTAATTGTCATTTGTAATCGGGGATAAATGAAAAAATTAAACCACATTTTTTAAGAAGGTTGGAACACTGTAAGGCAAATGGGCAAAGCCATCAATCACAGCATGCCCTCACCATCCTTAGCATTGGGGTCTTGAAAACCCCAAGGCAGAGAGATTTTCCCTGAAGGAATTTAAGCTGTTACAAGGGATGTCAGGCCAAGGAGTCAGAGATTGTGAGTGAACCCTTAAGAAATCTTACAAGCTTTAATGTCCTCCCAATTAAAGCATTAGCTATATCAAATTTATCAGCATTTTATGCAGTTTTGAAATATCAAGTATTAGTTTCCCCTACTTTCTTCAAAGAAATGTTTCAGAATTTCCAGTCTTGCGGTTGGTGGGGAACAGGAAATGCTTCATAATTCATAAGAAGCAATTTTTAGTGTATCTTATTCAGAGCTTTTCTTATTTTAACTTAAAGGTTACTGTTGTTTTAGAGATAGCATAACTTGAATATTTGAGATTAAAAAATAAGCTTTTAGTAACCTTTGTTTGACTTGCTCGCCATAGCCAAGTGGGTAGTTACAGTTCCTTTCCAGCTCTGGTAACTTCATGCCAGTTCATGTCAGAATGTGACAGAGTGGAACACTGATGTGGCTGACGGTCCCTCCTTTCTCATCTTTGTTCTCTCCTTCCCAACACACTGTGATTCTAGATCGAAGGCGGGCAATGTGTTTTGTCTCTGTTTCTGTCTCTTTTAGCAGGGGCCTGCAAATATCTTCTACTCCTACTCTGCCATCTCTTTACTTCTCTTCTCATTTATCTTCCAAACCTGCAGTTCCTTCTTTCCCCAATATATCTCCAGAAACAGCAACTTAGAATTGGCTACACTCTAGAAATATTTACCAGAAGGAAATCCATGAATATGTGTGTATGTATATACTGGAATTTCACATAGTAAAAAAAGTTTTTCGAGGGAAGAAACGGTCTTTGTATCCCCTCAGCCAAGCATTGGCNTTTCCCCAATATATCTCCAGAAACAGCAACTTAGAATTGGCTACACTCTAGAAATATTTACCAGAAGGAAATCCATGAATATGTGTGTATGTATATACTGGAATTTCACATAGTAAAAAAAGTTTTTCGAGGGAAGAAACGGTCTTTGTATCCCCTCAGCCAAGCATTGGCCCATGAGCTTAGGCAATTCTTAGTATTTATTATTGAACAAATTAGGAAACTTCAGAAGTTGGCACATAAGTAGTGGTTTATCATGTGTGGCAGACTGTAAGTTCTGAGATGGATTAGGAAAAGAAATTCTTATCTGTAGAGGGGGACTTACTACTCATTTCATTGGATTAATTTTGAGAAAAGTCCTAGGATGTGTTTAGTTCTAAAACTTTGATTATAAAAAACAAGAAGTGGGTCATCAGTTGGTGAGATATTGAATAGCTAAGAAAAAAACAATATTTTTAGGTGAGGTAAAAGAAATAAAGGGAAACAGCAGAATTGGAAAGAGTAGACATCTCTTCAAGAAAATTAGAGCTAAAGGGAACATCTCATGCAAAGATGGGCTCGATAAAGGACAGAAATGGTATGGACCTACCAGAAGCAGAAGATATTAAGAAGAGGTGGCAAGAATACACAGAAGAACTGTACAAAAAAGATCTTAACGACCAAGATAATCACGATGGTGTGATCACTTACCTAGAGCCAGACGTCCTGGAANACATGAGTTTGGGTGAACTCCAGGAGTTGGTGATGGACAGGGAGGCCTGACGTGCTGCAGTTCATGGGGTCGCAGGGAGTTGGACACGACTGAGCGACTGAACTGAACATGAATAAAGGCATTTAGGTGGGAATGAGATGTGTGGTTGTAAGTATAGGAAGTAAAAAGATCAGTGTGGTTAGGACAGAGAGTTTGTATTAGAGAATAGAGGAATTCAGTTGAATCGATGAAAAGCTCAGTTTTTAAGAGATGTAAGCATTTCCAGATGGCAGAAAGCCCTATTTTTGTAATGTAGTATTGTCATTAAAATGATAATTTAACATGAGCTTTGTGATAGTCTTACAACTGAGTGAATTACAATGAAGAAAAGAACAGTAGGAGAAGCCTTGCAGTGGTAATCTAAAGGTGAAGCAGCGAGAGCTTGGAAGACAGAGGTGGCAGAGAAAATGGGGAGTAAAAGATGAATATATTAATAGTGAAATTGTGAATTCACTGTGGCCAGTTAAATGGAATACAGAGGTATTTTGAAGTTTTCAAGAGATTCCTAGGCAAAGGACAGTCACTGGATTTTTCAGAGTTTGGGGATCTTTTCCCAAGATAAGCCCTCTTCTTGTTTTAAAAGGTTCATTTAGTTTCTTATTTTTAAATAAGTTGTTATATTCTTTAGATTTCAGTAGGCTGTTCTCAGCCATATTTGACCCTTTTCATTATTAAAGGATAAAAAAGTTCTTTTGAGACCACTTACCTGGATATTAATAAGTCAAATTTTATTTGGACTTTCATGGTATACTATTAACTTTCAAAGGGAGGGTATTTACTGTAATGATAATTGAGATGCTGGTGGATGCTGTCATGGAAAAAGAGGGACAGAGGAACTAAAAATTAAGAAAAGGGGAAACAGAAAATCAAGACACTGGGAGTACTGAGGAAGATGATAAAAATATTAAGCCAGGAATATTAACATTTAAAAATGCTCAAGTGCCTGAAAAACACTTCAGTGTTATAAGTTGTTGGGAAGTATGAGAAGCCAAAAGAGATGTGACTTTCATTATCAGAGAGCATATATAAAGTCTATACTTTATATAAAGTATAAAGTCATGGGTCTTCCTCTCTGACTTTCTTTTTTAATTCACCAAAAAAAAAAAGACACTGTATAGCAAATACCTCTTGCAACCATGCCATGATCATACTTCCTCTGAAAGTGAAAGTCGTTCCTCTGTGTCCGACTCTGTGACCTCATGGACGATACAGTCCCTGGAATTCTCCAGGTCAGAGTACTGGAGTGGGTAGCCTTTCCCTTCTCCGGAGGATCTTCCCGACCCAGAAATCAAACTGTGGTCTCTTGCATTGCAGGTGGATTCTTTACCAACTGAGGTATGAAAGCCAAATTAATACAAGACATTTACTGTGTGATCAAGAAAAGTGAGGTGATTTTGATGGTAGAAGTATCAAACTTTATTAGCTTGATTCACATTGTTTAGAATATACCATTGATGCTTTACGGGGACAGCTTTTGCCTCCCGCTGGGTATTTGGTAATATCTGAAGATTTTTGGTTGTCACTGTTTGGATACAGGGTGCTTATTAGCATCTAGTGGGTAAAGCAAGGATGCTACTGAACAATTCATAGGACAGCCCCCTATAACAGAGTCCAAAATGCCAGTAGTGCCAAGATTGAGTAGCCCTGGAGTATGGGAGTAAGCAGTTTTTCCTTGGGCAATTTTAAAGACCTGTGTCAATAATTCATTATTTTTCTGCAAGTCTGCCCAGGTATTGCCTTGTGTTAATGCACTTTCTTCCCACAGCTTACAATACACTTGATTGTCTCTGTTTTCTTTACTGTGTTCATATCCTCAGGCTAGGTCTTGGGCTTCCCAGGTGGCTCTAGGGACATTGGTGGCTCAGATGGTAAAGAATCTGCCTGCAGTGCGGGAGAGCTGGGTTTGATCCCTGGGTNCTTGTGTTAATGCACTTTCTTCCCACAGCTTACAATACACTTGATTGTCTCTGTTTTCTTTACTGTGTTCATATCCTCAGGCTAGGTCTTGGGCTTCCCAGGTGGCTCTAGGGACATTGGTGGCTCAGATGGTAAAGAATCTGCCTGCAGTGCGGGAGAGCTGGGTTTGATCCCTGGGTTGGGAAGATCCCCTGGAGAAAGGAATGGCAATCCACTCCAGTATTCTTGCCTGGAGAATTCCATGAACAAGCAACCTGGTGGCTACATACAGTCCATGGGGTTGCAAAGACTCGGACACGACTGAGCGGTTTCACTTTCTTTCCCAGGTGGCACACTGGTAAAGAATATGTCTGCCAATAGGAGATTTAAGAGATACAGGTTTGATCCCTGGGTTGGGAACATCCCCTGGAGAAAGAAATGGCAGTCCTCTCTAGCATTCTTGCCTGGAAAATTCCGTGGACAGAGGAGCCTGACAGGCCACAGTCCAAGGAGTCGCAAAGAGTTGGACAAGACTGAGCATGTGCATCTTGGGTATTTTGATTAGATGCACTTTGATTTCCAAATTCTGAGGGCCTTTTGATGTAATTTCTTAAGTACTTTTGTAAGAAGACGTTTTCATGTGCTTCAGGTCCTAGGTCTGGGTTGCGCTAGTTAGTTCTTGAGTCCAGGTTTTATTCTAGTGATGTTTAAATCTCCTCGTGATATTTAACTGTTCTCATTTGTTTATGCAAGGTTTTTTATTAACATTATTTAAAACCATTGTAATTTTTCTTTTGTGTGTGTGTGTGTGCACACGCACACACGTGCTCAATTGTTCAGTCTTATCTGACTCTTTGCAACTTTATAGACTGCAGCCTGCCAGGCCCCTCTGTCCATAGGATTCTCCAGACAAGAATACTGGAGTGGGTTGCCATGCCCTCCTCCAGGGCGTGTTCTCCACCCAGAGATCAGACCCACATCTCCTGCACTGCAGGCAAATTCTTTACCACTAAGCCACTTGGATATACAAGTTTACTTAAATGAGATACTTAACTCCTGGAAAAACTGTGTAGGAGTTATTTCTTTTAGAATGATTTTATCCCTGCTTATAGATAAAGATTGCCATACCTACAACATTACATTTAACAGTTGCATACAAAAAGGTATTTTAAAAAGTATTATAATGACTTTATAATGATAAGTGAAAACATTAAGAACCAAGTTTTTTCCCTTAGCCTACCTCAATTTGATGTTGATTTAAACATATTGATCATTTAGTAAAGTACAAGTGCCATATGCCTGTGTATACACTGACCCTTGAATGACATAGTAGATGGTAGGGTGGAGGGGCTGGGAATCTGTGGCTAATTTATTGTGAGCCCTCTGTATCTAGAGTTCCTTGGTACCTGTGAATTCAGCCAACCATGAATTGGGTGATACTGTAGTATTTACTATTAAAAAATACCCGTGTTTGAGTGGCCCTACGCAGTTCAAAGCCCCATTGTTCAAGGGTCAGCTGCACTAGCTACTCTGTGTATGAAAAGAATAGGGAGGAAAAGCAAAAGTACAGAGCAGTTATGTAGTAGTCAGGATGTGGTGGATCCATATTGTGTTTATGTGTCTCTGCGTGTGTGTGTGTTGAAAATGTATCTCTGAGAAGTGAAGTTCTGGAGTAAGTGTAGGGTTTTTTTTTTTTTTTGTGTTGTAAATATTTTCTGTCTACTTTAGTATGTATCACTTGTGTCTTAATCTTCCATTTTCATCTGTGCAGATGTTTTGTTAATTGGCCTTCCATCAGTCTGAAACTGATCTGCCTCATTGACCTGTTAAAGAGACATTCACTTGTCTGTTAAGTGACATATTCTGGAACTGCACAACAGAAACATCTACCCCCCTGCTTCAAACGTGCATACTTACTGCTTTGGGTCTTGACTCCTTCCATGGGCGTCTGTCAGCCGTGGAGAGCATTGCAGTTGCAGCTGTTGTCTCACAAGAGGTTTTGGGTCCTCACTGCGTAAGCACACAGCCAGCATCAATAACTCTATTTTAATTCAGGAGATGTTTTAGCTAAGAAACATTTAAATACTTGCAGAGACTACTATTCTAAGAATTCCAGGGTAGGCTGATGCACTGCTTTTATCCTTGGTGTGCCGAACCACCCACTTTATCTGAAGGGAAGGATTGATGTTGACTGATAAACAGGACAGCTCTCCCTCGTTACTTATTTATATAAACTTATTTTTAATTTTTGAAAATTCATAACACAGAAGGATGAATGTACAATGAAAGTTAAAAATTTTTCTGTTCCCAGTCTTACTTCATGGAGTTATTCATTGATAACAGTTTCGAATTGAGTCATATCAGTAAAGTGTCTCTCAACAATTGGAGTCTGGCATTTTGGGCAGCACTGTACTTGGTCATGTGGGTTTGTGCTGAACGCCGCTTAGTGTTCAGGGCCCCTGTTCTCTGCCATAGCCACTGGAGTAGGAAAGATGCCTTCACACGCTTCCAAATGCTCCTGGGGAGGGAATGGTACTGGTCCTGGGTGAGAGTATTGTGAAGCTTACAATTACACTGTATATCTTAGGAAATATGTCTATTTTTCCAACTTTATTGACTCTACTATGAAAAAAGAATATTTGAGCGCACATGCACTTCTCATGGGAGGCCGAGAAGAAAATTCACTTGGGAAGAACTGTGCTTATTCTAATGCCTTAGATTACTATGGTTTTTCAGTCTTACCTGCTTTCCTTTATGACAGCGTTACTCTTGTATTCTCCATTACCTGTCTTTTTTTCTTTTCTCCTCTTGAGTGTGTGTGTGTGTGCGATTTTTCAAATAGCCAGCTCATGCTTGGTTGAGTTTTATTCCGGAGAGTCTGTGCAGTCTGGTTAGGGGGCACATTCCTCCAGGGAAGATTTGCTAAGGATTTTCTTGGGTGCCTCTGTAGTTTTTCTGGTTGGAGTTTTCTGAATTAAGTAGGTATACGGGAACTCTGAATCCTGGAAAGTAGGCTGTGGTTAACAAATTCTCAGGTTGTATTGCCCCCTAATATGGTGTTCAAGCTGAAAAAGGCTCATATCCTCATTGTCTTCCTTAGCCAACAGGTATATCTTTAGCCAGGTGGGGTTAGTCTTGTATGGTTCCTGCTGTATATGGAGGAGTCTAAGTTGGCAGTTCTTTTTGAACAAACCAAGGCCTAAACTGCTGCTTCTGAACTAGGTGCTGAATCTGCAAACCCCTTGTGCAGCCATGACTCAAGCACGTGCTTACCAGTTTTTTATCCTCTTCATATTGGCCCATGGGGAGTTTCTTGAGCACTAGCTGTTGTACTTGAGAGGATGTTTTGGGTATTTTGGTTAGTGTTTCTAGGCATTTTGTGAGAGAATGATTTCCAGATTTTAAAGTCCGTCTTTTTGTTGGACATGCAGGCATCTTCACCTACTTTCTGACTTCTAATATTTCCTAAAGTTTCTGGTATTTAATCTCTCATTTCTCTTTCATCTACCTCCAGTAATATTTCTATTCTTTTTAAAAAGCATGTGTTCTGTCATTTCAGTGAGTCCTCAGGAGGGAGACAGTGTAGACGTGTGTGCTCGGTCTTCCTTTGTTTCTGGAAGCTTGTCACATATTTTTTAGGTCCAAGTCCATCAGTGCTAACTGACCTGATGAAAACTAAATCTCTCTAAAGGCCTGTTCATTTAACTAGATTTTTCTTTTTTAAATTTGAACTTAAAAAGCATGATGTTTAGCTATAAAAGAGGTGAAAGGACAGGGATGAAGGATGAAGTTCAGGTCATTAACTGTGCAATTGAACAGGGCCTCCCTGTGGTGGGAAGCAGCATGGGGATCTTACCATGAAGTCTAAATATATAAGGGAAAATTACAACAATAAGAAACTACAATTTTCTAAATTATGTGCAATAAATGTTAACTGCAGTACATTTGGCATAATAATAAGAGTTAGAGTTCAAAGATAAATAAGATGCTATTTCTGCCCTCGGAGAACCCACTAATTTGTGGTAAAGACAGACATGTAAATGAAAATACAGTCACTTCTCATTCATTCTTTCTGGTAGTTTTGTTCTGTAAGTCTCTTTGAACACTGAATTGGGGAATACTGAGCTATCGTCTCTAGGTTAGAAGGGGGTTAGGTTCCTACACGTCCCTGGTCACATTTTCATTAACTGGTCAGTGCGTAACCTTGCTTTCTGTGTGTTGCTGTTTAAAGACATCTTGATACATATCTATTTATCTATATACATCTATTAATATATGTGTGTGTATATACTTGATTCATTAACATTGAATGGCCAACAGCACTATAATTTCATGCCTAAAGGAAGCTCTTCAGACACTTGTATTTTTTCTGCAAGGCACATCACCCTACTTCTTTGTGGTTAGGAACACTGGACAGCACTTACGCACTATGCTTGGGGGACATTTCAGACAGTGAAATAACCAACCACAAAAACGTGAAAAACATGACACTAGGTAAACCATAGAAAGGGTACCTATTTTTGGTGTGAGAGCTGAAACAAAGCAGAGTGTTGCCTCATTAAACCTAAGCTGGGGATGCACACACTTAGGCATGTCGTTTTTGCTGCTTAGTGTCTTCATATGACAACAAAAGCGATGGCATTTTGACTTTGGCATTAAAGGTAAATTTTATCAAGTGGGCAAATTCACAAATGCAGACTCCACGAATAATGAGGACCAAATGCACTATGGTGTAAGTGCTGTATGTTCTGCCCTAGGAACTGCTAGGATGGGTTAGGAAAGGCTTCACCATTAAAGTAAATTTACAGCAGTATGAAGCAACAGGCTTATGGATAGCAAGTGGCCTGGTGTGGCTGGAATTAAAAGGACCTCTTTAAGGAGTACCTCCTTTACCTTTGAACAGGTAAAGGAGTGGGGGGATATGAGGTCCTTATGCCATGTTAAGTAATTTGAATTTTATAGGTGACGAGGAGCCAGTGAATGATTTTAACCAGGGAGAAGCATGGTCATATTGTATTTTGGAAAGTTCACTCTGATGGTGGTATCAGGAATAGGTGAAGTCAGAAAAATAGATAGATTTTAGAAGTTAAGATGAGAGTATGAACTAAGGAAGTGACAGTGGAGATAAAGAAAAAGGGATGTGTTTGTACGATATGTAAGATCGTAGATTGAAAAGCCTTGGTGGTAGGTTCAGTTCAGTCCAGTCTCTCATTCATGTCCCACTCTCTGTGACCCCATGGGCCACAGCACGGCAGGCTTCCCTGTCCATCACCAGCTCTTGGAGTTTGCTTAAACTCGTGTCCATTGAGTTGGTGATACCATCTTACCATCTTGTCTTGTTTCCTCTTCTCCTGCTGCCTTCAGTCTTTCCCAGCTTCAGGGTCTTTTCTAGAGTCAATTCTTTGCATCAGGTGGCCAAAGTATTGGAACTTCATCTTCAGCATGAGTCCTCCCAATGAATATTCAGGACTGATTCCCTTTAGGATTGGCTGGTTTGATCTCCTTGCAGTCCAAGGAACTCTCAAGAGTCTCCTCCAACACCATAGTTCAAAAGCATCAGTTCTTCAGAGATACTGGGAATAAAGGAAATTGAACATGTATACCTTGGTGCCATTAACTGAAATAGGGAATACTGGAGGGTGACCAGATTTAGGAAGTAATTTGAGTTTTGGGCATGTTGAGTATGATCATTGTGTTTGTGGGATATCTTTACATAGATGAGGCAAGAAGTATAATCTTAAACCCAGGAGACAGCTTTGAGAGACATTAGCTGTGGGAACCCTTTGGATGGTTTTGGCAGAAGAGTAACAATCTGTATATGTTTTAAATGATTGCTCTAGCAATCATCAGAGAATCAATCTAGAGAATATTGTTGAGAACTGGAGTGAAGGCTGGGGATCAACTGAATGACTGCTGAAATAAGCAACAGATGGTGGTCGCTTGGAGTAAAGTGACAGCAGTGGAGGGGTACAAAGTTGGGTTTTGAGTCATTACCTCTATCATGGCTGAATTTAAAAACCACTTTATCATTGGGTCTGCTTTGAATTCCGTGTGTGTGTGTACTCTAAACCGCTTCAGTCGTGTCCAACTTTGTGTGACCCTGTGGACTGTAGCCTGCCAAGGCTCCTCTATCTATGGAATTCTCCTGGCAAGAATACCAGAGTAGGTTGCTATGCCTTCCTCCAAGGTATCTGTCCGATCCAGAAATTGAACCCACGTCTCCTATGTCTCCTGCATTGGCAGGTGGATTCTTTACTGCTAGTGCCACCTGTAACTGCATATATAATATGTGTTATCTTGAAAAAACTATCAATGAAATTTATTCTGGAAGTCTAGTTTGGGGTATACTAAAAAAGATTCAAATTTGCATATTTAATACAATCAGGCACTGATCCATTAGTTGTATTTCATGTTTATAAGTGCTTCTTGTATAAAAAACACTTCTGGACAGTTCCACTGGTTCAGTTATAATTCTGCATATTTTCTTATAATAAAGCAATGGAGCTTTAAGCTGCTTTACTAATTAGTGACTAGGTCAAAAAAATGTATTAGAAGCTGAGCTCCTGCATTGTGAGAGCAAATTAGGAATGGCACTCACTATTTGAGCTATTTAAAAAAAAACCAAAAAACTCTGTGGATCTAGTTTTTCTCTGGATAAGCTCAGTACTTTAGGGTGCTTCCTGGACATAGCATGCAGCTGGGCCCAGGGTAAGAAAAGAAATTAGCTGACCAGTTAAGAGACTTCTAAGTCTAGACAAAAGAAGAGATAGAAACTGTAAATCAAAGATCAGAGATCAGAAACTGTGATAGGGGTGAATATTTGAGACTTTGTGTAGTAGAATGAGAAGGATTTGGAGGAGAATTTGATGTCAGGGTTAGGGAGAATTTTTTAAAAAATCAAGATTCTGAGATGTTAAGCTTTGGAGAATGGTTGGATGGTGATATCATAATAACAAGAGCTAGATTCTGTAGGATGAGTGAATAGTTTCGAAAATGGTAAATTAAAGGCACCATCTTTGGAGTTCCCAGGGGAAGTACATTAGAAGACAGTTGGAGAACAGTGAGTGCTGTAACTAAGATTTGAAAATTCTGTTTGCATAGATATTGGCTGAAGTCCTAAAAGTGAGTAAGATCACTCATATAGGAATGAAAATCTAAGAAAGACCAACAGGAGTGACCGTCTGCCCTCAGGCAGAATGTGAATAGAATATGTGATTGATTTTTCAGTTCAGTTCAGTCGCTCAGTTGTGTCCGATTCTTTGTGACCCCACGAATCACAACACTCCAGGCCTCCCTGTCTATCGCCAACTCCCGGAGTTCACTCAAACTCATGTCCATCGAGTCAGTGATGCCATCCAGCCATCTCATCCTCTGTCATCCCCTTCCTTCCGGTCCCCAATCCCTCCCAGCATCAGAGTCTTTTCCAATGAGTCAGTTCTTCGCGTGAGGTGGCCAAAGTATTGGAGTTTNGCCATTCCCTTCTCCAGTGGACCACATTCTGTCAGACCTCTCCACCATGACCCGCCCGTCTTGAGTGGCTCCACACGGCATGGCTTAGTTTCATTGAGTTAGACAAGGCTGTGGTCCCTGTGATCAGATTGGCTAGTTTTTTGTGATATGGTTTCAGTGTGTCTGCTCTCTGATGCCCTCTCACAGTACCTACCATCTTACTTGGGTTTCTCTTACCTTGGTCTTGGGGTATCTCTTCACGGCTACTCCAGCAAAGCGTAGCCGCTGCTCCTTACCTTGGACGAGGGGTATCTCCATATGGCCACCCCTCCTGACCTTGAATGTGGAGTAGCTCCTCTTGGCCCTTCTTTGCCCATGCAGCTGCCACTCCTTGGTTGTGGGGTTGCTCCTATCGGCCACCTCCCCTGATTTTTCAGTTAGCTTGTTGCTAAACCTAGGAAGTTTGAGGAAAGTGGTGGCCAGGGACGCCAGATAGCAATGCTGAGAATGGGAAGGTGGAGAATTGAAGAAGAGATGTCCAGGGTGACTACTCTTTAGAGAAGCTTGGTGTCATGGGAAAAAGGCAAGACAGGAAGATGTGACTTAAAAGGGAAATGGGTTCAAATTTAAAGTATTATCACTGAAAGATGAGGAAGATGTTAATATTTATAAATGTGGAAGTTACAAATGAAGAAAATATACTGAAGTAACAAAGGGATAGCCCATGGGTAATGGGCCTACAGTGGGTGGGAAGGACTTGATTCATCACACAGACTGCAGCTTCATAAAGATTGAAGGGCATATTTTCTTGTGAGATTTGAGAAAAAGAGGTTAGAAATGGTGCTAATGTAGTTTATTCTACAAGTGGAGGGTAATTTCAGTAAATCATAAATGATAACCTCTTTTCTCTTCTTACAAAATCATTTGCTGATTTGGGTAGTAAATATTTGAAATAGAGAATGTGAGAGAACCAAGGGACAAGTAATAGAGGCATGCAGCCGTACTTGGGACTTGGCTGATTTGGAAATAGGGAAGTTTAGGACTTCCCTGTTGGCTCGGATGGTAAAGCATCTGCCTACAATGTGGGAGACTTGGGTTTGATCCCTGGATTGGGAAGATCCCCTGGAGAAGGAAATGGCAACCACCTCCAGTACTCTTGCCTGGAAAATCCCATGGAGGGAGGAACCTGGTAGACTACAGTCCATGGGGTCTCGAAGAGCAACTTCACTTTCACTTTCATTTTCTTTCAGGGAAGTTTGAGCATACTGCAAAACCTGGGATAAGAATAGGAATGAGGGCACTGAACGGAAGGAAAGCGCCATGGAGATCAGAATTGAAGAGGGAGGTGAAGACAAATTTGATTCACAGATAATTTTGTCAAGGGCTACCTGTATTGAAATGAGTGTAGGCGAGTTATAGCCAGGCTCCTGCATAAATCTTTTCACTAAGTCTAAATGTAAACCACACCATTAATGCAATTTTATCAAACCAAGCATATGAAGGAAATTCTATTACAGCAGAAAACTGTCATTATAGAAGAGGACTTGTAAAAACTTTCTGCAATATTTGAAACAGTATTTTTATCTAACCTTTTGAAATTTTATGAGAGAGACAAATTACCATATTTCTAGTTCATTTTGTTACCAGTATTCTCAAAACATGGTATCCAGCTCTTTAACAGCTAGAACTGAAGGGCTGGCAGGGATATCCAGTTGTGTCTAGTGTATATGCTTCCTATAGGGAAAATTGCAATGAGAAAAAAGTCTAAAATAGTACTGGCATTCAGTTGTCATTTTATCTATTTAGAGTATTCTTTCACCACTTTGAACATATTGCATGTTCCTCAAGTTTCTTACAACCAGAAAGTCTTCCAAATAAGAAATGTGAGGTTAAAGCCTAAAATAATCTTTGCATTTTGGCTGAAAATATGGCTGCTCTCACTGAGGTAGAACTTGTTTGGCCTTTCTGAATTTCTAAAGCTTTAAAAATTAGCAAGCTATTCTATGCAGAGTTTCTATCTGGACATATGGAATGAAGGTTTCTAATTTTATAGATTATGTTTGATGTTGCTCCCCATAACTCCCTATGTGGGGAAACTGGGCTCTCCATCTTCTTACCTGAGCATTCCTGCCCAAAAGAGCTGGTTGAGTGGCATTATACGTTTGAGAAAAGACTGTTTCCTTATTCTTTTTCATCATCAATAATATATTTTTGTGCTTATTTTTAATGCAATGTGTTGTACTTACTTTTAAGTAATGTTTTGCTCAGTGCTTTAAAAGCTGATAAAAGAGTGAGCAACAGCCTGAGTGTTGAGAGAGAGAAGAATAAAATACTCCAAATTGATAGCTAATTCTAGTAGCTTATGAAAATATTTTTACATAGAGAGATCAATGTCATTTTAGTATAACAGTACTATCTTCTGAATTGTATTTGATTACAAATCAGTGATATTTGAGCTCCAGTTCCGAATTGTAGTGGAATTAGCAGTGTGTAAGTAAAGAAAAATGATTTGAGTTGAAATTAGATAAACATAGCAATAAATAGAAGAAGCAGTTTTTATTATGAGTTAAATAAGATTGATTTTAAAGTTTCCTTTTGTTAAACCTTGACACTTAAGAATGCTGAGAAAATACACATCTTTGGGAAATTAGAAATGTTTTTGTAAGGTTTTAAATATTGATTTTAAATGTTATACTTTAATGGATGTTCTCCCAAAATATATTTCATGTCTTTTAGTGTTTCCAAAAAGAAGAATTTAATGAAGCATATCATCTGAAGACAACTTGGTCTTCCCAGTCTTTTTCACCTTCAAAGAAAGAGTGCTGTTTGTTTTTAACTGCAAGAACAGTTGTAATTCTGATTTTTCTGCATTAAAACTGATTACTGTTTACACAGAAGAGGTGTATTTTGGGGTAGGTTTTTATATTAAAATTGTTAATGCATGTATAGATGAAAGACTGTCTTGCTCTTTATCTTTTTCTTGCTCCTCGGAGGCTACTACTTTGAACTTTTTAGCTGTTTCTTTTGGCACTTAGCTCCATGTCATTATATGGTATGCTTATGTGGGTGATTTCTTAATTTTTTCAGTTTTAACCATTTTTGAAATCTAAGAATTTAGCTCTTTTTCCTACTCTTACTCTCTATGCGTATACACTTCTGATCCTTCATTTCTCCCAACATAATTATATTAATATTTTTATTAAATCAGTATTTATTAATTGATCCATTAATAAACTGTAAGGACCTTCTGACTTGTCCAGGATGGACTCCTTATTCTCCATACCTCATATACCCCCATCACCGTCTTGCTGAGAATTCCCTTTGCCTTTCTCCTGGATCGTGTCCTCTAGTTGCTTTATCGCACACCTTCCCCTTTTCTATTTTGCCCCTTTGTTACATGCTCAGAGGGCAGCACATCTTTTTTTAAAAAGAAAATTTCTAAGAAAAAAGTATTTGTGGTAGATTAGTATTATGAAACCTTATAAGCAAGTCTGAAAATTATTTTTAACTGTCCTTGCACTTGACTGATAGTTTAGCAGGGTAAAAAATTTTAGGGTGGAAATGTTTTTAAGTTCATCATTGCATTGTCAATCTCTTTAGATGTCATCATTGAAAAATTCAAAAGCACTTTTGATTCCTAATTCTTGAAATGTCCTTGTAGTGCCGCTGTCTCTAGTGTTCTAAAATTTCACAATGATGTGTCTTGGTATGCCTCTGTTTTCGTCTGTTTCTTTGGGTACAATATGCCCCATTTACTGTAGGACCTTACTGCTTTGAGTTCTGGAAAATATTAAGTGTTTCGTCAATGTTTTTCCCCCCACTTCTGTTTTGTCTAATCTTTTTATAACTCTGCTTATTTTGATGCCCTCTGTTAGTCCCCTAATTTTTTTCTCTTTTGTTTTTCTACCTTATTGGTATTTCCCCTAATTTATCTTCCATGGTTTCTATTGCATTTTTCATTTCTACTTTTGCATTTTTATTTTAGAAGCTCTTTTGTTTCCCCTGGATGTTCATCTCCTATAGGAGTCTTGTTCTCATTCCATGAATGCAATATTTTATTTCTCTTGAGAATTTTAATGATTTTCTTTTATCCTTAAATAGTTTTATTATTCCAAGTAGATTGTACCTGTTTGTTTATTCTAGTCCCTGACGTTCATGTTATAGGCTTTCCTCAGTATCTGAGATCTAGAGGTTAATACTCATTTTTAAGAGTAAGGAAATAAAACCGTGGAGCTCTGTTTGCTGGTTGAGCTTCTCTGTAGTCATTCTGACTGGATTATTTAGGGATAATGCCTTATCGTTCCTCTTAGGCTGGTCATGTTCTCTAGAGAAGACTCTTCACATCTTTCTGGAAACTAAAGCCCAGGCTAAAGTATTTTGATAGTCAAGAAGGAGAAGCAGGTGGAAGGGTTGTCTCATCATTCAGTAATCCTGTTTTCCATATGATTTAATTGTCCATTTTCCAGTGGCACTTCTTACCTTACTCCTGGAAGATCTAACTCTAGTTTTCAGTTCTGCATAGATGAGGGTGAAGGGCAGCAAGTACCCTGGCAAGAGGGTAGGACTGAACTATTGATAAGTAGTATACATGAAAAACTAAAAAAATAAATACCAACTTTAAGAAAATAAAACTACCAGAATGGAGAAGGATGTCTACAGTTTACTGATGAAGCAGCTAATGAATACTGACCTAATATTTCTGAGTCTTCCTTAGTTCCCCTCACCTCAAGTACTTTGGGTCATTCCTCAGCCTTTGAAAGATTTTGTTTTATAAAATGAAATGGTTTTCTGCTTTTCTTGTAGTTCATTTAGAGTTTGGTCTCTTGAGTCTGCTAAAGCAGTTACCCCTTTATCTCTATGTTTTATAGCTTCCAAAGTCAACTTTTTCCCTACATTCTCCATATCTTCATAAAACTTAATGCCTTTAAAATAAAATTACATATACACATCTTTATTAAATTTTAGTGAAATTCTAGGTCAGAGCAAAATTAGAAATATTGATATTTGTCCTGTTGAATAAAAATATTTGTTCATTTTACTTTTACTTTTCTGTTTACTATTCTTTCAACTTTGACACTTAATTTTATCGAATCCAAGTATGCCAAAATGTTGAAGCCTGTCAGAGAGAAAGAGTTTCTGCTTTGTAACCATGTTTATTTTTGATTACACTTTGGGTTAAAGGATCTGTGATGAAGAGCCTCCTTTTGTTTTCCCTTCAGAAAGAAGATTGCTTACTCTGCGAGCAACTACAGTCATGCATGCTTTGCTTCAATTTGATTTTTTCTTTAGAACTCTTCATTGTTAACACAAGATATGAGTTGGTTCCTTTGGCATACTGGTGCTATTTCAAACTCAATCTAGTCCCCAAGTGACTTTGTATTTTACTTTGGTAAATGTCAGTTGTTGATTATACAAAATTTTGTCCCCAATCAGAGCTGAAAGCTAGGTGATGTAAAGGAAAAATAATTCAGAGCATTAGTTAAGAATTGACTAAACATTTGTTGAGTACTTAATATATACAAGGCTCTATACTGGGAACTATAGTGGAAGAGAAAGCTTTTGTACGTGGAGAGGTTATAATTTAACAAGGAGAAATGGAGAAAAAACATGAAATACTTAGTGAATGCTGGAAAACCATTTGTTCAGCTTGTTTTTACCAGATGTTTGTCTTTAAAATCAATTAGAGAAATATGATAAGAAATTGTGAGTGTATGTATTCCCTTTAGATCTTGACTTTGCTTATTAGATGTTATATAATAAGGGTCTTTTTTTGGAATTACATAGTGTAGAGTGACAGAATTAAAATCTGTATCTGGTACCACTCTTCCTTCAGCATTTCTTGAATTCTTGATAATTGTTTCTCCACAAAAGATTACTTTAAACAAAGAATATGAGAAAAAAAAGAAGATAGGTAATTGAAAAAAAAAGGAATGATTTTATATTTAATACTTTCCTTTCAGATTTTAGTACATACGTTTGATTCCATGACTATTTACCTTTCACAGTTCAAGGGGAGAGAGAATAAAATAGAGTGGTGACAAGTATCTTAACCCACTGCTAATCTGTAGCGTCTACAATCCCTAGACCCTTCAGACTGCAGAGAGCTTCTCATGGCTGTTTCTATTAAACTGGAATTTCATATCGGTCATCTGTGTTTTTAAAGGCATTTACTTTAGTCAGCTGCTGCTCCTGAGCATGTTAAGACTGGCAATTCATTTTCTTCCATCTTATTGAAATTTGCAACTGCCAAGGGTATTTCTGATCCCATTACAGTGTCTAGACACTGGGCATGAGAATAGAAATGATGAGAGATGGCCACTGTTGACCAGTAGGAATTTGTATCTACCCCTTCAGGACTAAAATCATAATAAAGTCATACCATATAGTGACAAGACTGGGACAAAGAGCTGCGTTTTCTCATGCCCAGTGTTCTCTCCACTGACCAGACTAAACTGTTCCATGATTTTTCTTCATATCTGCTACTTGTTGAAATGCAAGGCTTCAGCGACAGAACCGAGGTCATATCCCTGTGTTCTTGGCCAGTCCCTTGCAAAATGTTATCCTTGCAATCTCGGACATTTTCACTCTTTCTTTTTTTTTTCTTAAAAATTTATTTTAATTGGAGGCTAATTACCTTACAATATTGTAGTGGGTTTTGCCATTCACTCACGTGAATCAGGCATGGGTATACATGTGTAAAAGGGAAACTATTGAGATTGTTTTGTAGAGGGATCATATATGGGAAATGCTGCTTATAATCTGTGATGATAGCTGGAAAAGTGGAGCATGGTTTGGGGCTACTCAGTTAAGCTGAATTCTTGATACATGTATTTTTTTTTATCGTATTGGCTTACCGCTGGCAAGTCTCTTAAACTTTGGGGGCCTCGTTTTTCTTATCTTTAAAACGGAGATGATACTTACACTCTCTAGCTTACAGCAATTTCTTTAGACTAAAGTGAAATAGAAAATGTAGGAAAAAGTAATAATCTATATATAAGTAGAGACTTAGAGCAACACTTAGGATTCTAAGTTAAGGTGAACACAAATATGAATATTAAAGTGACTAATGAAGGTGGGAGATGACAGACAGCTAATGTCTGCAGTGGTGTGCAGGCTTGATTCAGTGATGAACGAGTTGTAAAGAGAAGGGACTGCTAAGATTTTATACTAATACCATTTGATGGGTTTAATTAAATTAGCATGTGTGGGTGCCTGTTTATATTAGCAGAAAAATCTAAAAGGACCTTTACAAAAGGGGTTCCTTAAAGCAACAATGGTAAGAAACTATTCCTCAGTCACTTAGTAAAGATAGAAAAGGTAGTCTGTTTTGTCATTTTACAATTGTGAGAGTTATAGTGTTTTCAGGAAGTAAAAAAAGTTTTCCAACCTGATAAGTGTGTGTAAGAATCAATATAGAAATTAATTCTTAGTCGTCTCATACCAGATACCCTGGAGCTACATGCAGAAACCACAGTTTTCATCGTGTGCATTTATGATTAACAGTGGAAGCTAAGTTATTTTCACTTGTTCCCATAGTGGCTTAAAGGCTCTATTTCCTTTCTGAAATGTATTAAGGTTGTGATTAGGGTAAAAATGGAGAAAAAAATCTGATTGATAGGATGAAAATTTAAAAATTAAGAGTGACTGTTTATTTGTGTGTGTGGTGTTAGAAAGTGATCTAGTTTCATTCTTTTACAAGTGGTGGACCAGTTTTCCCAGCACCACTTGTTAAAGAGGTTGTCTTTACTCCATTGTATATTCTTACCTCCTTTGTCAAAGATAAGGTGTCCATAGGTGAGTGGATTAAAGACCTAANTCCTATGCAATATTGCTCTTTATAGCATTGGACCTTGCTTCTATCACCAGTCACATCCACAGCTGGGTAATGTTTTTACTTAAAACAATAAGCAAAATGATGAAGGCTTAATAGAGTTAAACTTCGTTTTGTTTTTTTTTAATGTTACTGGAATTTCTAGTAATAGTGGCATGAGGAGGCTAACAGTTCTCCTCTGCAAAAAGCAAATAGAGAACCAGACAAAACTGTCAAAAACATCCATTTAGAGATATTGAAAATTGACCAAAGGCAGTTTAAAAATTGGTCTTGCACAACTGTTACAACTTGGAGTGAGAACAGTGGGAGTCTGTGGCCTTCTAGCCTGGGCCCTTCCCAGATAACCCCTCAGGCTTGCCCTGCTGCCCCCACCCTCCTCAGCTGATGAAAAATGAAAGTTTACGAACTTGGGACTAGCTGAGAAAACCAGCAGCCCTGCTGCCAAAGAGATGGGGATGGGGGAGTAACTTGATTCAGGGAAGGGAAGAGAGGAGGGGGACACACATACCTGTGACTCTGCAGATACAAATTGGTGGATTTGGTTGGAAACAGGCGTAGAAAACCTGCTGCCTTGCTAGCTCCAGGTTGTGGACCTGGTTTAGGGTGAGGAGTGGGCCAGAGACATTTAATAAAGAAATCCGAGAAGTGAGAGAACCATAGAAGGACTGAGATAAGCTCTCCATATAGCTCCAGTTGACTGGGAAACTACATATCTGAAGGGGCGACCCAAGAGAGCCTGACAAAAAGTTTAAACCAAAGGAGACTGGAGAACTGGCTGCAGTGTTGAATGCATTCTACAGTCTGTACACAAGTCAACTGTCAGAGGCTGGACATCTTACAGGCTTGAGATATTTGAGCACAACCATTGCCCAAGTCATCGGATGACCATTAAGCTGTACAGACACAGGCACACCCAGTAGGAAGCCAGGCTAAAATATAAAACTAAGAATTAGAAACTGACCAGAGATGTCCCAACTGAGTACCATGTAGGGAAACTGGTTGTGCAGTTTAAGTTCAGATGAATTACTAAAAGGAGACCCAACATCTATGAAAAATAAAATAAATTACTATAATATATTAAAGGTTCACTTTTCAAATAGAAACTGCTGGACCTTAGAAAAAAGAAAGAAAAGAAAGCCTAGGAAAACATGACCTATAATCCTGAGAGTCAATAGAAACTGACTGAGTGGGCTTAATGTTGGATGTAACAGACTTCAAATTGGCTATTTTTAATCTGTCCAAACAATTAAAGGACAGTATGTTAGCAACACTTAGTAGAGAATCTCAATGCTGCTAAGNGCTGGACCTTAGAAAAAAGAAAGAAAAGAAAGCCTAGGAAAACATGACCTATAATCCTGAGAGTCAATAGAAACTGACTGAGTGGGCTTAATGTTGGATGTAACAGACTTCAAATTGGCTATTTTTAATCTGTCCAAACAATTAAAGGACAGTATGTTAGCAACACTTAGTAGAGAATCTCAATGCTGCTAAGTTGCTAAGTTGCTTCAGTCGTGTCCGACTCTGTGCGACCCCATAGATGGCAGCCCACCAGGCTCCCCCATCCCTGGGATTCTCTAGGCAAGAATACTGGAGTGGGTTGCCATTTCCTTCTCTAGAAAAGAAAAATGAGATAGAAAATTTAGGTTTGAAAAGGACAGTAATTAAAATGAAACGTTCATTAGATAGGCTCAGTAACAGATTTGAGATGCCAAATAAAAGGAAGATCAATAAAAAGTGTTCAAGAAGAGAGAGAAAAAAAGAATACTGAGAAAAGTAAACAGAGCCTTGGAGACCTGTGGGACAATGTTAGACATTTTAACATGGCTGTAATGTGAGTTCTAGACAGGAAGGAAGGGGAGAAAGGGACAGAAAAAATATCTGAAGAAATAGTGACACCACACCACTGCAGGTTTGGTGGACAGTAATGACTTAACAAGGGTTTCAGGACGATGGAGTAAGCACACTGCACCCTGTCTCTTCTACTGAACGCAGCCTTAAAAACTGGACAGTATGCAGGGATTGGAGAAGATAACCAGGATACCATTGAATCAACAGTGAGCTTACTGTGGGTTGTTTGTTTTTTGTTGTTTTGCTTTGGTATCCCCGACCTAACCTCAAGCCTAGAACATCAGAATGGACAGCTGGAATCCCAAAACCCAGTGGTTCTGGTTTAGAGAGCAAGATCCTCAACAGGAGTGCAGAAATCTCTCACTTTCCCTCCCTCTTCTTCCCTCTTTCTCTCTCAGCAGCTGCAACAGCTAAAAGGAGCCTATCTAAAACTCCAAAGCAAATCTTCCTCTTTGATTAGAGGAGTTGTATTTCCTGTCTTTTTTTTTCCCCTTTTTTTTTTTTTTTTTTTCTCCTGTGTTCTGTGGCCATCTGAACCAGATCATGAGCCCAGTTATAGAAAGTATCCTATAGAGTTGGTTAAGTTATGCCCCAGATTTCTGGCTGGAGGATAAGTAAAGAACATCCCAGAGAACCCAAAGTGCCAGGCAGGTTGAAGAGGAGGCTGGAAAGAGATTCTGAACGTTGTCATGCATTCCTGGGCTCATTCTTGAGATGTGCATGTGTAGATCTGACCCTGAAGACTACACTCAGTGTTTTGTACTGGAATACAATAGACCACCAGTTAGGTCTTTGACTGCTTAGTGGGTGGTTCATATGTGGGACAGCGCCAAATAACACTGGAAATTTTGGACAGTTTACTGGTTTCTTATAAAGTTAAATATACACATAACATGTGCTCTAGCAATCCCATTCCTAGGTATTTACCCAAGGGAAATGAAGATTTAAGTTCAAAAACAAGGTGCAGATAACTATAATAAAATGACATTGGTACCTTAAAAAGTCAGAATTTGAGAACTGACCTCAACTGAGTCAGCTGCTTACTGAAACAAAACATATCAACACTCTCCCTAAGATTTCAACAAGGCAGAGAGAGTCTTCTGTTACTATTAAAAATATAGAGCATACAGTCCAGAATTCTTTGGCATATGAGGAACCTAGAAATCTTTAATTCCCATGGGCAAAGATAATCATCAGACACTAACACTAAGATGACACAGATATGGGAAACATCTGGAAAAGATGTAAACAGATTTTATAATCATAAATATGCTGCAACAATTTCTCTTGAAAATAGAGAAAATAGACTGTCTCAGTAAAGAAACAGACAAAAGGAAAACCAAATGGAAAATTTGGAACTGAAAAATATAATTAAAAATTCATTGGGCATGCACAGTAGCAGAATGCAGATAACAGTCCATGAATTTGAAGATAGAGAAGTAGAAATTTATCCAAGTTAAACAAAAAAATAGTTGAAAAGACTGGGCAGAGTAAAAATGAGAGAAAATGAAAAAAAATGAATATTTTTTTTCCTAAGGACCAATGGGATGATAACCAGAAGGTCTAACATTATGTTTCATCAGACAATCAGAAGGAAAGAAAAAGAATATGATACAGAAATGAATGTTGAAAGAAATAGTGGCCAAAAACTTCCCAAATTTGGTGAAAGACATGAACCTTTTCTAGTAGACTCAAGAGGTTCAGTGAACCTCAAATGGGGTAAGCCCAGTGAAATCCATGCCCAGAAACAACATACTGAAATTGCTGAAAATGAGACAAAGGGGGAAAAAAAAGCAAAAAACAAAAAAACAGAGAAACTATTGAATGAATGTGGATGTCTCATCATAGACATTAGAGGCTAGAAGGAGGTGAAACAATGTTAAACATACTGGAGGCAGCGGACAGGGATTGGGAAGAGAGAGTTCAATCCAGTAAAACTATTTTCCAGAATCTGCCTTTTTTAAAAAACAACAAAAATAAGGACTTGTATTTGAAAGCGCTGCACATAACAGAAAAGTGTTTCTAAATAAGATTGCAAGAACTTGGTTCATAGTAGAAAGATCAGTAAGTTCATTTAAAATGGTAATTCACTTTCTTTTCTGAATTAAATTTGTCATCACAGGATGACAAAGTACAAAATGAGTCAGGTAAGATGATTAAATTAGGGGGAAAGCCCTACTATGTTAATTTCAAAAAAAACATTGTTTTCAAGGTGGGAGTATTGTAATTGCTGTTTTTGAGATTTATTTTTCACTGACACTTTCAGTAATTAGCAATACAATGAGAGATGGTTGAAGGGAATGAATTGCAGAATGTTGGCTAAAACAGACTATTTAACATTTACATGTTTTTAGTATTAGATCAGTCATTTAAATTTATTATATAACTTCATGAGTTATACCAATATCATTTCTGTTTTACAGATAAGGAAATAAGTGTGTAGTTAAATTTTTCTTTAATGCTATATTGGAGAAAAAGATTAAAATTCAGAATTAACTCTTTTTTAATCACTCTTTGCTACACATGTTCTCAGCATTTATATTGATAGATCTTTATGAGGCAATTCATTATTATTATAACAAATAGTGAAATGAGGACCTCTTGATGGAGATGTAATTGATACAACCTGTTTATAAAGGACAGTATGACAGTATCTGACAATTGAAAAGTTACATATTCTTTGATCTAGCAATTCTCTTAGCCTTTACTTACTAATGATACGTTCAGTTCAGTGGCTCAGTTGTGTCCGACTATTGGCAACTGCGTGAACTGCAGCACGCCAGGCTTCCCTGTCCATCACCAACTCCCACAGCTTACTCAAACTCATGTCCATCGAGTCAGTGATGGCATCCAACCATCTCATCCTCTGTCACCCTCTTCTCCTGCCTTCAGTCTTTCCCAGCATCAGGGTCTTTTCCAGTGAGTCAGTTCTTTGCATCAGGTGGCCAAAGTATTGGAGTTTCAGCTTCAGCATCAGTCCTTCCAAGGAATATTCAGGACTGATTTCCTTTAGGATTGACTGGTTGGATCTCCTTGCGGTTTATGGGACTCTCAAAAATCTTCAACACCACGGTTCAAAAGCGTCAGTTCTTTGGTGCTCAGCTTTCTTTATGGTCCATCTCACACATCCATACATTACTACTGGAAAAACCATAGCTTTGACTAGATGGACCTTTGTTGGCAAAGTAGCATCTCTGCTTTATAATATGCTGTCTAGGTTGGGCATAGCTTTTCTTCCAAGGAGCAAGCGTCTTTTAATTTCATGGCTGCAGTCACCATCTGCAGTGATTTTGGAGTCCCCCAAAATTAAGGCTCTCACTGTTTCCATTGTTTCCCCCATCTATTTGCCATGAAGTGATGGATGGGACCAGATGCCATGATCTTAGTTTTCTGAATGTTGAGTTTTAAGGCAACTTTTTCTTTCTCCTCTTTCACGTTCATCAAGAGGCTCTTTAGTTCTTTTTTGCTTTCTGCCATAAGGGTGGTATCATCAGCATATCTGAGGTTATCGATATTTCTCCCAGAAATCTTGATTTCACCTTGTGCTTCATACAGCCTGGCATTTTGCATAATGTATTCTGCATATAAGTTAAACAAGCAGGGTGACCATATACAGCCTTGACGTACTCCTTTCCCAATTTGGAACTAGTCTATTGTTCCATGTTCAGTTCTAACTATTGCTTCTTGAGCTGCATACAGTTTTCTCAGGAGGCAGCTAAGGTGGTCTGGTATTCCCATCTCTTTAAGAATTTTCCACAGTTTGTTGTGATCCACACAGTCAAAGGGTTTGGCATAGTCAATAATAATACATACATAAGTATATGTATCTGTGGTGTTCCTGGTGGCTCAGCGATAAAGAATCTGCAATACAGGAGACTTGCAGGAGATGCAGGTTTGATCTCTGAGTCAGGAAGATCCCCTGGAGTAGAAAATGGCAACCTACTCCAATATTCTTGCCTGGGAAATCCTATGGACAGAGGAGGCTGACAGGTTGCAATCCACGAGGTCGCAAAAGAGACATGAATGAGCGACTGTAAACAATAACAAAATAATATGTGTGTACAGATGTAGATGTGGACATATCAGTGTTGATTGTAATAGATTATAGCTATTAAAAATGGAAGCAGCCTGTATATCTTTCAGTAGAGGACAAACTAACTAAATGCTGACTCTTCCATATAGTGAAATACTAGATATACTGAAAAAAATGAGCTCCAATAGGGAAAGATTATTAAGATTTTATTAATAAAACCATCATGTTCATGTAAATAAACAAGTTTGTATTCAAATATCGTGATACATTTTGCTGGGAAGCCTAGAAAGAAAATCTCTTTGGAGGAAATCAATTTTTGTGTTTAAAATATTTCAGTGTAAACTTCTATTCACCAAACTGGTATATATATACACACACATACATACACATACACACATACATATAAAAATATATATAATTTTTTTAATAACATATAAAGTTTTTTAACTTGTCTTTCATCAGAACTTTGACATTTTTACTCCATTATCTTCTGGTTTTAAATATTAACCAGTAATAAGTGGCATGGAAGTCTGTTACTCTTACAAGATCTTTTCATTTCTTTCAGGAAATCTTCACTTCCCTTCTTTTAATACTCAATGTTTTGAAATTTTATTTAGGTGTCCAAATATGGGTCTTTTCCATTCAATCTGAAGCTTTTTATGTCATTTAAATTTGGGGAAATTTTCTACTGTTTTTTCAGCTATTTTCTTCCCATTCTTGTCTCTGATTTTGTCCTGTGTAACTCCTGATACACACTGTTGGATTAGATTCCATATTTTAAGTATTCTTATATTTTCTATCTTTTCTTCTACATTTGAGAGTTTACCTTGATTTGATTTTCCAGGTTAGTAATTTCAACCTTATTCTATCATTTAGTCCACTGTTTGATTTTTTTAATTTAACTTATTATTTTTAGTTGCCAGGTACTTTTTCTTCTTGAGTTGCTCCATTTTCTCCCTCCTTAGTGGTCTGTTCCTTTATGAGTACAATAGCTAAGAGTCGGACACGACTGAGTGACTTCACTTTCACTTTTCACTTTCACGCATTGGAGAAGGAAATGGCAACCCACTCCAGTGTTCTTGCCTGGAGAATCCCAGGGATGGGGAGCCTGGTGGGCTGCCGCCTATGGGGTCGCACAGAGTCAGACAAGACTGAAGCGACTTAGCAGCAGCAGCAGCAGCAGCCTCTCATGTGTTTTTTTGAGAATGCTAATAAATATAAAATTTTCAGGTTCTGTTCTCAGCACCATCTGTTTCCCCTGTAGTTTGTTCAACTTGTCCCTTGTCACTGTTTTCCTCAGATGTCTGGTGATCAGTAATGGTTGGTTTATATTTACAAATGAAGAACTGCATTGATTAATCCAGAATATCTATCTGTTGAGAATTTCCTCTGTAGTCGTGTAAGCTCTCCCTCATCACACTTTCTGGAATGGTGGGCTTTGCCTTCAGATTTTAGGCAAAAAAACTGGTGAGCAAGCTGAGAACCCTCAAATAGCTAAATTAAGAAGGAGGAATTTACCCTGGAGTTGGAACATATTTGTGCAAGTTGAAAGAACAGAAGGGGAGAAGAGTGTGCCACCCCTAGAAGTGTTAGGCAGTGTGGTGAGGGGAATTTTTGGTTGTCATAATAACTGAGAAACACTATAGGCATTTGGTAGAGAACAATCCTGTGCAAGAAGGGTTACACCAGTAGTTTCCTGTTTCTGTTTTAATTTTATTTTTAATTGGAGGATAAAATATGAAAGTGAGAGTCACTCAGTCGTGTCTGACTCTGTGACCCCATGGACTGTAGCCGTCCAGGCTCCTCTGTCCATGGAATTTTCCAGGCAAGAATACTAGAGTGGGTTGCCATTTCTTTCTTCAGGGAATCTTCCCAACCCAGGGATTGAACCCACGTCTCTTGCGCCTTTTGCATTATAGGCAGATTCTTTACCATCTGAGCCACTAGGGAAATAACGAGAGTCTTCTTCTCCAGCACCACAATTCGAAAGCATCAATTCTTTGGCACTCAGCCTTCTTTATGGTCCAACTTGCACATCTGTACATGACTGCTGGAAAATCATAGCTTGACTTTACAGACCTTTGTTGGCAAAGTGATATCTCTGATTTTTAATATGCTGTCTAGGTTTGTCATAGCTTTGCTTCCAAGGAGAAGGTGTCTTAATTTCATGGCTGCAGTCACCATCAATGGTGATATTGGAGCCCAAGAAAATAAAATCTGCCCTTGTGTATGGAGGTCCTTAATTGCTGTGAGTGGCTACCCATCCACTGTGCCTGCCCTTTTCTTTTATTGGCTCAAAGCTTAGATTTTTTTTTTTTAGGCTTCTTTGGGAAATACGGCTCCATGTTTTGTTTTAAAGGTTTAAACACTAATTATAAATTCAGGATTTTCAATAGGGTGAACTCTTTGGTGGTTTGCACTGGGATGCCTTCCACTGGGTGTCTCACCAATCTCATCATCTTACCATCCCACCACCCCCACCAAATAAAAGAGCTAATCTTTTACTCATTTCCGGTATTCACTGTGTTAATAATGCACTAGAAGGTATTGTTCCAGGAGTTTCCATGTATTATTTAGTTGCACCAGCCCTGTAGGATATATACTATTGCCATCCCCCACTTAACAGATGGAGGAAACTGACTTGGAGGAGTTAATTCATTTACTCTGGTTTTCAGAAATAGTTAAGTGGTAGTGTCCAGGCTCTTAACCACTATGCTGTATCAGTTAATTCTCTGATACCTCAATAGTGTTCTTATCATCATACTTTATTCATATGTTTACACATTTTGGTCTATTCTACTAGATTTAGTTTTTGAAGGAAAGACAACTGTGTCTCTAGTCTCTTCTGTATCTATGGGCTTCCCTGGTGACTTAGCTGGTAAAGAATCTGCCTGCAATGTGGGAGACTTGGGTTCAATCCCTGGATTGGGAAGATTCCTTGGAGAACAGAACAGCTACCCACTCCAGTATTCTGGCCTGGAGAATTCTCCAGGCCAGAATACTTTACAGTCCATGGGGGTTGCAAAGAGTTAGACACGACTGAGTGTCTCTCACTTTCACACCTGGTCTGTAAGCAGTCAAGGTTAAGTTAACTGAGCACAAAGTTTAACTTTCTTCTCTGATGCATTATAACTAGATTAGAATTTCAGGATACTGTTTTGAGAGCTAAGGTATTGACTACATGATGTTATTTTGTAGAAAATAATTGTTTTTATTGACTTAAGGATTTAGATGAACTCTTGTTGTCATGGTGAAACCAGCCAAGTGAATATTGTGTCAAAATTCAATCATAAAGAATCCTGTTTTGATCCAAATTTCTTTTTAATTTTTATTTTATATTGAAACATGGTTGATTAATAGTGTGGTGTTAGTTTCAGGTATACAGCAAAGTGATTCAGTTATAGATATATTAGTATGTGTATCTGTTCTTTTCCAAATTATTTTCCTATTTAGTGTATTATAGAATATTCAGTAGACTTGTTTATGATATACAATAGTTTCTGCTTGTTTATCTGTTTTAAATATAGTGTGTACATATCAGTCCAAACTCCCAGTTTATCTAACTCTCACCTTTCCCCACTGGTAAATATGTTTGATCTCTAAGTCTGTGAGTCTTTTCTGTAAATGTTTATTTTTATGTTTTTTGAAAAATATTCCATATATAAGTGAGATTATATGGTATTTGTCTTTCTCTGTTTGGCTTAGTTCACTTAATATGATAATCGCCAGGTCCATCCATGTTGCTGCAAATGGCATTATTTCATTCTTTTTAATGGCTGAGTAATACTCAAATGTACCACGTCTTTATCCATTTCTTTGTCTGTGAACATTTAGGATGCTTCTATGTCTTGACTATGGTAAATAGCACTACAATGAATATTTGGGTACATACATCCTTTCAAACCATGCTTTTCTCCAGATACATGCCCAAGAGTGGAATTGCTGGATCATATAGTAGCTCTATTTTGAGTTTTCTAAGGAACCTCTGTATTGTTCTCCATAGTAGCTCTACCAGTTTACATTCACACCAACAGTATAGGAGGGTTCCCTTTTCTCTACACCCTGTCCACATTAATGGTTTGTACATTTTGTGATGATGACCATTCTGATTGATTTGAGCTGATGTCTCATTGTAGTTTTGATTTACATTAGTTTTTTCCCTAATTAAGTAGCAGTACTGAGTATCTTTTCATGTGCCTCTTGGCCATCTGTGTATCTTTTTTGGAAAATTGTCTATTTAGTTCTTCTGTTTTTTGGTTGTGTGGGTTTTGTTTTGTTTTCTGATATTAAGCTGCATGAACTATTTGTAAATTTTGGAGACCAATCCCTTGTTAGTCACATCATTTGCAAGTATTTTTTTCCCATTCTGTGATCATTTTGTGTGTGTGTGTGTGTATGTTCTTGTGCATAAGCTTTTGACTTCAACCGGGTCCCACTTGTTGGTTTTTGTTTTTATTTTCATCATTCTTAGAGGTAGATCAAAGAGATATTGCTGTGATTTATGTCAAAATATTGTGCTGTTTTCCTCTAAGAGTGTGACTGTATCCAGTCTTACATTTAGGTATTTGATCCATTTGGAGTTTGTTCTTTGTGTTTTAAGAATGTTCTAATTTCATTTTTTTGCATGTAGCTGTCCAGTTTTCCCAGCACCACTTATTGAAGAGACTGTGTTGCCAGTATTGTATAGTCTTGCTTCCTTTGTCATAGATAATTGACTAGAGGTGCACAGGTTTATTTCTGAGCTTTCTATCCTGTCCATTGATCTATATTTCTGTTTTTGTCCCAGTACCATACTTTTGATGACTGTGGCTTTGTGTCTAAAGGCAGGTAGCCAGATTTCTCCAGCTCCATTTTTCTTTCTCAAGATTGCTTTGGCTATTTGGGATCTTTTGTGTGTCTATGCAAATTGTTTTGTTCTAGTTCTGTGGAAAATGCCATTGGTAATTTGATAGGGATTGAGTTAAATCTATAGATTGCCTTTGGTAGTATAGTCGTTTTGACAGTATTGATTCTTCCAATCCAAGAACATGGTATATCTTTCTAACTGCGTCATCTGGTTCTTTCATCACTGTCTGTTTTTTTTGGAGTGCAAATCTTTTGTATCATTTGGTAGGTTTATTCCTGGGTATCTTATTCTTTTTGATGTGATGGTAAATTGGATTGTTTCTTTAATTTCTCTTTCTGGTCTTTCATTGTTAGTGTATAGAAAGGAAAAGATTTTTGTGTATTAATTTTGCATCCTGCAGCTTTACTGAATTCATTGCTGAGCTCTGGTAGCTTTTTGGTAGCCACTTTAGACTTTTCTTTGTGTAATGTCCTGTTGTCTGCAAAGTGACTGTTTTACTTCTTTTCCAATATGGATTCTTTTTATTTCTTTTTCCTCTCTGATTACCATGCCTAGAACTACCAAAAATATGTTGAATAAACGTGATGAGAGTGGATATCCTTGTCTTGTTCCTAATCTTAGAGGAAATGCTTTCAGTTTTTCACTATTGAGTATGATGTTAGTGGTAGATTTGTCATATATGGGATTTATTATACTGAGGTATGCTCTTTCTGGGCCTTCCCTGGTACTTCAGATGATAAAGAATCTGCCTCTGGTGCAGGAGACCTGAGTTTGATCCCTGTGTCAGGAAAATCCCCTGGAGAATGGAATGGCTACTCACTCCAGTATTCTCACCTGGAGAATTCCATGGACAGAGGAACCTGGCAGGCTACAGTCCATGGGGTCACAAAGAGTTGGACATGAGTGAACGACTAACACTTTCACTTTCATGTTCCCTCTATGCCCACTTTCTGGAGAGTTTTTATCGTAAAAGAATGTTGCATTTTGTCAGAAGCTTTCTGCATCTATAGAGATGAGCATATTGTTTTTATTCTTCATTTTCTTGATACAGTGAATCACAGTGATTGATTTGTAGGTATTGAAAAAATCCTTGCATCTTGGAGATAAATCACATTTGACCGTGGTGTTGGATTTGGATTGCTGTTATTCTCTAGAGGATTTTTGTGTCTGTGTTCATCAGTGACACTGGTCTGTAATTCTCTTTTTGTGGAGTCTTTGTCTGGTTTTGATATCAGGGTGATGGTGACTTCATACAATGAGTTTGGAAGTATTCCTCTGCAGTTTTTTAAAATAGTTTCAGAAGGATAGGTGTTAACTCTTCTCTAAATGTTTGATAGAATTTACTTGTAATGTAATCTGGTCCTGGACTTTTGTTTGTTAGTTTTTTAATAACAGTTTCGATTTCAGTACTTGTGATTGGTTTGTTCATATTTTCTCTGTCTTCCTGATTCAGTCTTGGGAGATTGAACCTTTATAAGAATTTTTCCTTTCTTCCAGGTTATCCATTTTATTAGCATATAGTTGCTTGTAGTATTTATAGTCTCTGATGGAAAGGGAAGCCTGGCGTGCTGCAGTCCATGGGGTTGCAAAGAGTCGGACACAACTGAGTGACTGAAGTGACGGATCCTTTGTATTTCTGTGGTGTCCATGTTAACTTCTCCATCTTCATTTTTAACTATAGCCATTTGAGCTCCTTTTTTTTCTTGATGAGTCTAGTTAAAGGCTTATCAATTTTGTCTCTTCAAAGAACTAACTAGTTTCATTGATCTTTTCTGTTTTCTTAGCACCTCATTTATTTCTACTCTTATCTAGATGATTTCTTGCCTTCTACTAACTTTGGGTTTTGTTTGTTGTTCTTTTTCTAGTTGCTTTAGGTGTAAGATTAGGTTGTTTATTTGTGACTGTTCTTATTTCCTGAGGTAAGATTGTATTGTTATAAATTTCCCTCTTAGAACTGGTTTTGCCACATCCCATTGGTTTTGGATCACTATGCTTTCCTTTGCATTTGTCTCTAGGTATTTTTTAATTTTCTCTTTGATTTCTTCAGTGATCCATTGGTAATGTAGCATAATGCTTAGCCTCCATGTGTTTGTATTTTCTTAGCTATTTTTTCTTGTAGTTGATTTATAGTCTTACAGTGTTGTGGTCAGAAAAGATGCTTAATATCAATTCAGTTTTCTTAAATTTACTGAGGCTTGCTCTGTGGCCCCAGCATGTGATCAGTCCTGGAAAATGTTCCATGTGCACTTGAGAAGAATGTGTGTTCTGCTGCTTTGGGTTGAAATGCTCTCTAAATATCAATTAAGTCGATCTGATCTAATGTGTCTTTTAAGGCCTGTATTTTCCTATTGATCTGTCTGGATGATCTGTTGTTGAAAGTTGGGTCTTAATAGCCCCCACAGTTAATGTATTACTATTGGTTTCTCCTTTTATGATTATTAATTTGACTTATATATTTTGGTGCTCCTTTGTTGGGTACATATTTACAATTGATTTATCTTCTTAGATTGATTCCTTGACCATTATGTATTGTTTTCTTTACCTTATAACATCTTTATTTTAAAGTTGTCTTTTTCTGATATCTGTATTGCTACTCAAGCTTATTTTTGATTTCCATTTGCATGGGATACTTTTTTCTGTCTCCTCAATTTCATTCTTTGTGTGTCCTTAGATCTGAAGTGGTTTTCCTATAGACAGCATATATATGGGTCTTGTTTTTGTCTTTATTCCACTTGTCTGTGTCATTTGGTTGGAGCATTTAATACACTTAGATTTAAGGTAATTATTGATATGTATGTTTTTAATTACCATTTTATTAATTGCTTTGGATTTGTTTTTCTAGCCTTCCCCTTTTGTCCTCTTGTGATTTGATGACTAACTTTAGTGTTGTTTGGATTCCTTTTTCTTTTTTGTGTGTATATCTAGTAGATTTTTGGTTTGTGGCTACTAGATTTTGATATAGCTACCTATATATCAGCAAGATTGTTTTAAGTTGCTGGTGTTTTGATTTCAGTTGCATTTCTAATGCCCTGCATTTGTGTTCTCCTCACAGTCATTTGTTTTGATACCATATTTGTGTGAGGATGACTTCCTACCATTATGTTTGCTTTTACTGGTGAACTTTTATTAAGTTTTATTAATAAAATTTTTATTTTAAGTCTTTTTACTGAATGATACTATAAAAAGTTAGAAAGCAGTGTTTCTGTAAAAGCTTGCCATTTTAGTAGACTAAACATTGAAAAGATAGCATTTCTATCTTTGTGGCTTATTATACAGTTTGTAGAAAGTTAATAGCTTTAAGATTATTGCTTTGTAAATTATACCATATTTATCTGATTCTAAGTTTTATATAGAAGTTTTATTTATAAATAACAACGTATACCTTGAAAGTGAAAGTAAGTGTTCATCGCTCAGGCGTGTCCAACTCTGTGCGACCCCATGGACTGTAGCCCATCAGGCTTCTCTCCATGGAATTCTACAGGCAAGAATACAGGAGTGAGTAGCTATTTCCTTCTCCAGTGGATCTTCCCAATCCAGGAATTGAACCCAGGTCTCCTGCACTGCAGGTGGATTCTTTTCGTTTGAGCCACCAGGGAAGCTCATATAACTTGACAGCAATACTTTATTTTTGGTAACAGAAAAATTTTACATTTTTGTGATTGAAACTCTGTTACTTAGAACTTGTGATGTACCACACTGTGGGCTAGTTGCTGGGAATATAGATTTGAACAGGACAGATAAGATTTCTGTGCTTATTACTTAAGAGTTTAGAAAGAAAATTATACAGTAAATAAATACTTATCAACATCATTTGTTTTATCAGAGTTATAAAGCTTAGACTACTACAAAAATGTGCATTAGGAGAATTTACCCTAATTGGAGCCTCCCAGGACATATAGGAATTTTGCTCCCAAAGGACCTGTATGAGATAAGTACACAAAGGTGGTGTTAAGTTGGGAGGAGTTGTTTGCATCAGGACAGGGGAAAGATTATGGTGGCTAAAGCCACAAAGGGTGGTGCAGATTGTTGAATTTAGCAACGTAAAGACTTAAAGGCCATATAATTTACATTGTAATAAATATCTTGTGGGTGAGAGAGGTGTGTGTGTATGTGTAGGAAGCTCTTGTGTGTGTGTATGTGTGTAGAAAGCTCTTATATAGTCTGGGCAAAAAATGATGATAGTTAGAACTCATGATGGGAAGAAATTTTTTTATTCTAGAAATATTTAGGAGGTAGGATCTACTGCTTCCTTTACTCCAGTTCAGTTTCTATTCCTACTACTTCCAAACTTTCAAATATTTTTGCTATTTTATTTCTTTTCTTCCCTCTTTATTTTATTTTTTTTTAAACTTTATTATTACTTTTCTTTTGTTTTAATAGAGATTCTAGAGGGAAAGATTATAAACTTAAGTAGTCAATCTACCATATTTAACTGAAGCCTACCCCCCACTGATTTGAAATGTCACCTTCTGCATATATTAAATCCTGTTTAGCTTGTCAGAATTTCTCTGTTGCTGTGCCAATACTGCACCAGTTTAATTTATAGTGTTTTTATATGTGATAGCACCAGCACCTTCTTTACATCTGATTTTTTTTTTACAAACATATTGGCTGGGTTTACATATTTTCTCTTTCAAGTTAAATTTTAGAATAGGTTTACCCCAAAATCCTGTTGGAATTTGTTAGGATTTATTCATTCTTTTTTTTTTTTTTTGTATGAAATGTTTTGGAGAGAATTAATATGTTTATAGAATTGGATTGTCCTATGCTAGAACATGGTCCCTTCATTTATTTATTTTAAATAAATGTGTTTGTGTGTGTGTTAATTGCACAGTTGTTTCTGACTCTTCGCAACCCCATGGACTGGAGCCAGCCAGGCTCCTCTGTCCTTGGAATTCTCCAGGCAAGAATACTAGAGTGGTTTGCAGTTCTCTTCTTCAGTGGGTCTTCCCTACCCAGGAATTGAACCCAGGTCTCCCACATGACAGTCAGGCACTTTATCATCTAAGCCACCAGGGAAGCCCAAGTATCCTTTAGTATATTTTATATTTATTGCATATCTATCTGAACATTTCTATTTTAGCCTTATTTTTATTTGTAAATTTTGTTCCTGTCGTGAATGTAGTTTCTTTCTCTCAGTNTTTTTTTTTTTTTTTGTATGAAATGTTTTGGAGAGAATTAATATGTTTATAGAATTGGATTGTCCTATGCTAGAACATGGTCCCTTCATTTATTTATTTTAAATAAATGTGTTTGTGTGTGTGTTAATTGCACAGTTGTTTCTGACTCTTCGCAACCCCATGGACTGGAGCCAGCCAGGCTCCTCTGTCCTTGGAATTCTCCAGGCAAGAATACTAGAGTGGTTTGCAGTTCTCTTCTTCAGTGGGTCTTCCCTACCCAGGAATTGAACCCAGGTCTCCCACATGACAGTCAGGCACTTTATCATCTAAGCCACCAGGGAAGCCCAAGTATCCTTTAGTATATTTTATATTTATTGCATATCTATCTGAACATTTCTATTTTAGCCTTATTTTTATTTGTAAATTTTGTTCCTGTCGTGAATGTAGTTTCTTTCTCTCAGTGATGTTTTTTAATTGGTTTTTACTGTTACTTAGAAAAACTTTTGATTTTTCTATATTGCTCTTGTGTCTAGCAGACACAAGTCAAACTCTTATAATTAACTTCAATAATTTTTCAGCTGATTCCTTAGTCTTTCTCCTAAGTAGATAGCTATAACCTGGGTATGTTTGTTTGTTTTGTAACATCTTTCTACATTGATTAAAAAGTTCAATAGAGGTTTGAAAAATAGTAATCTTAGTGGATATTCTTGTCTTCTCCTTGACTTTAATGGTGAAGCTTCTGACATTTCTCCATTAAGGATAATGCTTCATACAGATTCTGATATAAAATTATTCTGGTTTTCTTGTCATGTTATGGTAAGGTTTTCCATTAGGAATTTTAAATTTTATTTCTTGTATTTGAAGCACTGAGGGTGGTATACTGTCATATATATTAAATTATATTATATATTTCTTAAAGTTAAACTGGGCTTCCTAGGTGGCACTAGTGGTAAAAAAAAAATCTGCCTGCCAATGCAGGAAACAAAGACATGGGTTTGATCCCTGGGTCAGGAAGATCCCCTGGAGGGAGGGCATGGCAACCCACTCCAGTATTCTTTCCTGGAGAATCCTATGTACAGAGGAGCCTAGCGGACTACAGTCCATGAGGTAACAAAGAGTTGGACATGACTGGAGCGACTTCTCACACATGCAAGCACAATGTTAAATTATCTTTACTAGGATAAACTGTGCTTGTGTATTGTTATTCTTTAAGGCATTGGTATATTCAGTTTGCTAATATGTTGTTTGGGATATATGCATGTATACTCATATAGAGTTTAGTATTAATATATACTTTTTATTGAATTTTGAAATCCATATAGAACTTGGAAAGCTTTTGATCTTTTCCTGTGTTTTGCTTTAAAATGTGAATAAATCTCTGTCTTGAAGGTTTGATACAACTTATTCTCAAACCTATCTAGGCCTAATGTCTTTTTTAAATGGTAGATCTTTGAAAACCTTTTGAATTTCTTCCATTATGATCTGTTTCCATTTTTACCTTTTTCCTAAATTTCAGTAATTGACATTTCACTAGAAAATCCCTGCTTGACTACATTTTTAAAGTTGTTCGTTGTGTTTTCTTTTGAATCTTTGTTATGCCTGCAGTTATTTTTTCGTTGCATTTCCAAAGTTATTTGTGCCTTTTATTAGTCACACTAGCCAAGTATCAGCCTTTTTTTATTCACCTTCAGAAACAGCCAGCGTAGTGATCATATCTATCACGTTTTTTCCCCCTAGGGTTAATTTCTGCTTTCCCTCTTAATTCCTTCTCCTAGTTTTTCATGATCCATAACAGGTTTTCCATGCTTTTTCTCTCATTGCCCTTTCTAGTCAGAAAATTCTTTAGTTTGATTCTTGCAGTCCCACTCCTAACCCCGTCCCACACACACTAATTTAATTTAATCTTGTTCTTTCTTTTGCTCTTTCTTTTTTCTTTCTCCCACCTTCCCCCTACCCCTTTTTAAAATAACCTCCTAGTAAGAAGTAAGCCTGTTCCTTTGCAGTTAATGTTTCTTGAAATTCAGTTCAGTTAGTTCAGTTGCTCACTCATGTCCAACTCTGCGAACCCATGAACCACAGCACGCCAGGCCTCCCTGTCCATCATCAACTCCTGGAGTCCACCCAAACTCATGTCCATTGTGTTGGTAATGCCATCCAACCATCTCATCCTCTGTTGTCCCCTTTTCCTCCTGCCCTCAATCTTTCCCAGTATAAGGGTCTTTTCCAGTGAGTCAGCTCTCCACATCAGATGGCCAAAGTATTGGAGTTTCAGCTTCAACATTAGTCCCTCCAATGAATACCCAGGACTGATCTCCTTTAGAATGGACTGGTTGGATCTCCTTGCAGTCCAAGGGACTCTCAAGAGTCTTCTCCAACACCACAGTTCAAAAGCATCAATTCTTCTGTGCTCAGCTTTCTTTATAGTCCAACTTTCACATCCATGCATGACTANTGAGATGAGTGCAATTGTGCGGTAGTTTGAGCATTCTTTGGCATTGCCTTTCTTTGGTATTGGAATGAATACTGCCCTTTTCCAGTCCTGTGGCCACTGCTGAGTTTTTCAAATTTTTTGACGTACTGAGTGCAGCACTTTCACAGCATCATCTTTTAGGGTTTGAAATAGCTCAACTTGAATTCCATCACCTCTACTAGCTTTGTTCATAGTGATGCTTCCTAAGGCCCACTTGACTTTCACATTCCAGGATGTCCAGCTCTAGGTAAGTGTGAGTGATCACACCTTCGTGATTATCTGGGTGAAGATGTTTTTTGTACAGTTTTTCTGTGTATTCTTGCCACCTCTTCTTAATATCTTCTGCTTCTGTTAGGTTCATACCATTTCTTTCCTTTATTGTGCCCATCTTTGCATGAAATGTTCCCGTGATATCTCTAATTTTCTTGAAGAGATCTCTAGTCTTTCCCATTCTATTGTTTTCCTCTATTTCTTTGCATCGATAGGTGAGGAAGGCTTTCTTATCTCTCCTTGCACCTTGGTGAGTTACATTCTTGCTTTTAGTTTTCATGTTTAGTTATTCTACTTTTGTTCTTATTTGTAATTGAAGGGTCTGGATTAAATATATTAATTTTTCTCTAGTTTAAATAGGAATCCCATTTGTATGTCATTGAATCTAGCTTCTGATTAGAGTCCATCCTCTTGTAATGGAGGAGGAGGAGTGGAACTTGTAGGAAACTTACCTTCTGAGTTTTGGGACTTTCCTTTCTTCCTGGAATCTCTGAGTAAATTGGGACACTTCCCTGCTTCTCTGGATCCAGCTCAGCTTTGTAGCATTCTCACTATATGAAACAGCTTTCTGTTTCATGTATTAAGGTTTTACGTGTAAGAGTTGCCTTATGGTAATCCATGTTAGAGTGCTTATTATAGATCTAATTAATGTTTTAATAGTTTATAAGGTTAATTCTCTCACTGCTCCTTGTTATAATTTTTGCATATTTTCTTGTATATCTTTGATATGCTTTTAGGATGACTTAATTAAAAAGAACTATTATATTTTTTGATAGTTCATGTTATTAGGTAACTATAAGCCAGTGAATTGGCTTGTTGGGGCAGTTATTTCTTCACACTGTCCAGTAGTATCCTAACAAGTGAGAGAGATGGGGTTATGCCAGGTGTTAGAACATTATTTATTTTATTCACAGCAGAGTATGGAATGAAGGTGTCAGGGCAGATGCTTTCAAGTTTGACACCCTGGTGCAACTGGAGCACCAGGGTGGATTGTTCCACACCCACACTCACCATTTCACCTAACCTCCTCACCAGTTTCTCTCTGTCTTTCCTGCCTGTCAACTCTGAGACACCCAAAACCCAGTTTTCATTCAAAAGGGGAAGATAGGGAAAATTCCAAGACCCCTCACCTCAACTCTCCCCTTTGTGATTAAATTACCTGGAACAGGCTGGGTAAACTAAGTGAGAATTTTTTGATAGGAACATTAAGAATGACATCTGAATTCAACTCCAGAAAAGAGCTCTACCAGGGGACAGTAAAGCCTTAGCAGATGTTCTGAAACTGCTCATAAGAAAGTGCTGGAGAGTGGTCCTCTAGGTATGAGCTCTAAAATCTCTGGACTCAATGGGGCTTTGGCTGATCCAGTCTGGGCCTTCAGAATCAGATGACCTGGGGCTGCCTGGCAAGCACAGTGCAGTTGGTCTGTCTCAGTCTTCCATGAGAACCCTTCAGTTCCATCACAGAATATTCCCCAGTGTGTTATACAGTTGACCCTTCAGCAGCACAGGAGATTAAGGCCGCCCACACTTTGCACAGTGGAAAAATCCCCCTAAACTGTCTCTGCAGTTCCGTGTTGGCAGATTCAACTAGCAGCAGATGTTTAGTACTCTAGCACATATTTCTTGAAAATAATACACATATAAGTGAACCTGAGCAGTTAAAATGCACGCTGTCCACTGTAGCTTCCTTCAAGATCTTCAGTTTGAGGAAGCGTATGTTTACTCTTCTCACTGTAGCGGAGGTGTGTCACCTGTTGGTTGTTGGGCCACTGGGTTAGGTTTTGGCTACTGACTGAGAGCTCCCACTTTGAGATTTGACCACAGGCGCTAGCTCAGTCAGGGCCTCCTGATAGTTTGGGTACTCTTTCCTGTGTCCCATAGGCTGTCTCAACCATCCAGCAAGGTATCAGTGAGGGCTTTGCATACACCCTTGAAAAGACTGTTAGTGTTTCAGAAGATGTAGCAGATGGGATCCAAAAATCTTGCCCATTAAGGAATAGGGATTCTGGCCGTCAGCTTGAAGTAGGTTTTCAGAGACACAGATGGTGGCGAGGTTTCATCCTGTGCAGATAATTGTAGCAGTTTGGACTGTAGCAGTTCAGCTGTAGCAGTCTTGGACCATCCTTCATGAGGAGGCAAGGTTTGTACTTGATATCCTGAGTCTGGGATAGTCAGATATCATCTCCTCTTTGAAGTCTTTGGGGGCATGAGGCCTCTAGGGATATGAGGTCAATTTCAAGATTTCATTGTGAATCTCATGATTTGCTTTTTCTCAAAAATTAATAGCAGTACAAATACCAGATTCTTGTCAACCTTAACCAGCACACCATTCACCCAGACTGGCTTTCCTAACCTGTGCTGAACTGCAGCAGTTTACCCCACTCTCTTGCCTCCTCAGCCCAATTTCCCTGGAGGTCACCGTCCAGGTCATTTCCCTAGTGAACTGGGGGAAGACCAAGCCAGGCTTGGTCTGAAAACCTGGTTATTTACAGGATCTATGGTAGTTTTATTAAGTGAAAGTGAAAGTCTCTCAGCCAAGTCCAACTCTTTGCAATCCCATGGACTGTACAGCCCCTGGAATTCTCCAGGCCAGAATACTGGAGTGGGTAGCCTCTCCCTTCTCCAGGGGATCTTCCCAACCCATGGATCGCCCTAGGTCTCCCATGTTGCAGGCGGACTCTTTACCAGCTGAGCCACAAGGGACGTCCAAGAGTACTGGAGTGGGTAGCCTAGCCCTTCTCCTGATGCAGGAATCAAACCAGCGTCTCCTGCGTTGCAGATGGAATCTTCACCAACTGAGCTATCAGGGAAGCTCAGTTTTATTAAAACTCCATTAAATATACAAATTAGTTTGGGAATGTTTGGCAACTCTAGATTCCCTTTTCACAACATGGGATATGACTGGCTTATAAGTTTTTATTTAGATTTCATATATTAAAAAATCAATAGCAACTTACAAAGATCTTCAAAATAACAAAGAATATATTTCACAGTCTCTGCCACTTTTCTTCCTGTTTAATTAAGCATAAAATATAAAAATTTAAACATCTCAAGAACCAATATAGAAGATATATTTTAAAAAATCTTCTATACAACTGGCAGTTTTAACACCAGCTAGCTATTTGATGATATTAAGGAATTGTTGTTATTTTATTAGATGTGCTAACAGTATTATTACATTATTTTAAAAGAGTCCTGATCTTTTATACATAAGCACTCAAATATGATATCTGGGATTTGCCTCAAAGTTAATGTAGGACAAAGTATATAGGAGTATGAAACAAAATTAGCCATGAGTTGCTAATTGTTAGAGCTGATAATCATTGGGTTTGCTGTAGTATCTCTTTTTGTATATGTTTGGAATTTTCCATAATAAAAATAAAGACAAATGTAGAATGTCCAAAGAAAGAAAAAAGTCTTCATAAAAAAAATACTCATGGAAAGTAGAGCTGACTACATTTATAGCCATAGGGTAAAAATATTAATACTTCTGAAGACTGTTGATTCTGTTGTTCCCTGCCCAGAGTACACTTTAGACCTCAAGCAAAATTATGAAGTAGACTTTGCTTATATTCTTTATTTCCTAGTGTTGACTTCATCTTAACTCCATATCAGTTTTCTTTCTGCTTGTTGTAGATGCACGTTTTTCTCCCATTCACCTCTTTACTTCCCAAATTGTAACTTACTTCTTCCTGCTTTGTCGGAGACCTAAAGATGAACCTGTCCCAATTAAAATTCAAGAGGAGACTGCTCGGGATAGAGTTTAGAAAGGTAGAAGTTGGGAGTAGTTCTGATATTTGAGCATTTGGAAAAATTACTGATAGAAATATGAGAAGTCTGTTGGAATATTGTGGGGAGAAACTTGTAGGAGTCCTATATGAAAAGCACTAACTGTTGATTTTATTTAAAACTTGCCAGTCTGGAAAGAGGGAAAGGTAAAAGCTTTACTAGTATGATTAGCTAGTACTATTCTAACAAAAATAAATAATGCCTAAAATGAGTATGTCAAAAAGTAGCAGTATTAGCATATTATCCAGAGATATAGTTATGATTAAAAGAAACTGCAAATTCAAAGTAGTTACTTATGGATGGGATCATTTGGGAGGGAGTCTGACAGCATGGAACAAAGAACTACTCTACTTTATTATAAGCAACTTAGTAATATAGTGTCTTTATACAATGTTTATGTTTTATTTTAATAAAAATATTTTTAAAAACAAACTACAGTATTAGTATACTTATTCTAAAGATGCATCAAGGGAAAAAACTTATTAGTAAACCTAATCTGAATAAAATTAAGACTATGATTTTGAATGTGGTAGGAAGCTAGCTTCACCTTCTTCAAATGCATATCCAGTTGTCCCAAATCCATTTTTTGAAAAGGCTGTTCTTTTCTCCTTTGAACTATCTTGCCACTCTTATTAAAAATCTATTAACCATAAAATTTGGACTCAGTTATATGTCTATCTTTATGCTGGTATCACAGTTTAGATTACCACAGCTTTTTAGTGACTTTTAAAATTGTGAGTCTTCCAGCTTTGTTCTTTTTGAGGATTGTTTGGCTATACTGGATTTACTGTATTTCCCACATGAATTTTAGGATCTGCTTATCAACTTCTACCAAGAAGGGTGGGGGAAACTGAGATTTAAATAGGGACTGCATTAAACCTATCGATCAACTTGAGGACTATTGCCATCTTGACAATATTAAGTCTTATAATCCATAAAATTTAATATATTTTTATTTATTTGTCTTTAATTCTTCCAGTGATATAGTTTCACTGTAAAATCTTGTACTTATTTTGTTACATTTGTTTCTAATGATTTTATTGACTTAATGCTATAGTAAAAGGAATGGTTTTGTTAATTTCATTTTCAGAGTGTTCATTGCTAGTGTATAGAAGTTCAAATGATTTTTGTACTTTTTTGCAACCTTACTGAACTCATTTATTAGCTCTAATAGGTTTTTTGTATATATTCCTTAAGATTTTCTGTATATGAGATCATATCATTGGCAAAAGGGAAAGTTTTATTCATTTTTTTATATGGATGCCTTTTTGTTGCCTAGCTGCCATGGCTAGACCCTTCAGTACAATGTTGAGTAGAAATGACAAGAGTAGACATCCTTGCCTTGTTCCTGATCTATGGCAAAGCATTCAGCTTTTCATCATTAAGTGTGATGTTAGCTATGGGGTTTTTGTAGATGCCCTTGAGCAAAGGAAAGTTTCCTTCTTTTCTTAGTTGAATTTTTTTTTTTTATCATGAAAAGGTATTTGATTTTGTCAAATGCTTTTTCTTTGCCTGTTGAGATACCATGTGGTTTTGTTCTATTAATAATATATAACACTGATTATCATATGTTGATGAGCTATGTTGTATTCCTGGGATAAATTCTACTAGGTCATTGTGTACAATCCTTTTCATATGTTGCTGGATTCAGTTTGCTAGTATTTTATTAAAGTATTTTGCATCTGTGCTTATAAAGGATATTGGCTGTAGTTTTCTTGTGATGTCTTTGTCTGGATTTAGTTTCAGGATCTCACAGAATACTTGGAAAGTGTTCCTTCCTCTTCTACATTTTTTTTCAAGTTTGTAAAGTAATGATTTTAGTTCTTTTATGTTTAATAAAATTCAATAGTCAAGTCATCTGATTCTCAGCTTGTTGGAATGAAATTTCTTGATTACCTAATCTAATCTTTTTATTATTTTTTTACTGGTTTCTTAGAATTTTGTGTTTCTTAAGTAGTTTTTTAAAATATGAAAAATAAAAAGAAAGTATAAACTTCTAAGTATGTATTCAGTTCAGTTCAGTCGCTCAGTCATGTCCGACTCTTTGCGACCCCATGAATTGCAGCACTCCAGGCCTCCCTGTCCATCACCAACTCCCGGAGTTCACTCAGACTGGCATCCGTATTAGATAGTCTGATAAAGCCCCAAACTGCATGCAAAAACCTGTCCTGTTGCTAATTCATGGGAAGTCAATTTGAAATTTATAGTTTAACAATTCAGTTTTTCTAATGTGTTTTTCAAGAATGTTTATTGTTAATGTGTTTTTATTTGATTTATTTTAAAATCATATTTCATAATAGCTTGGAATTTAAAGTTTGCTTCTTTTTTTTTAATACTGCTTTTATCTCAGCAGCAATGCAGCAAGTGTTGGATAACCTTACGGAGCTGCCCTCATCTACAGGAGCAGAAGAAATAGACCTAATTTTCCTCAAGGGGATTATGGAGAATCCGATTGTAAAATCACTTGCTAAGGTATATCGATTTATTCGTAAGATAACCAAATTCTTTTAAAATTGTTTTTACAGAGGTCTTTTCAGATTAGTGTTTTAGAACCTGAGTGAGGTATAACTTAGGCTTAGTTAGCAAATGATAACAGTTAACAACTAACGAAATCTTACTTTACATAAAAATCAGAGTATTTTGCCTTCTCTGTTGACTTTAAAGTTTTAGGGAAACAATAACTGAACAGTTGTATTATAATGGAAGTCTGTGAAAAGGAATCTGATTTTGTCTCCATTTTCAGCAACAACAAAGTACTGACTTTCTTCTTTTATGTTAGACCATAACACCTGTTTTTCAATTTAGTTCTTGACTTCCTATTACTAGTTCTTTTTAAAAAATTTTTTTATAACTGGATATTTTATATCGTTATATTTCCATAATCAACTCTGTAGCAATTGTTTTTACTCATCCAAAAATATAGTTTTACAACCATTTTTGGTTTTATTTCAATTACAGTATTTCCCAGAGTAATTTTTATAAGTCTCACTAAAACTTAGTGTATTAAGTGTTTCACAACCCTGCCCTCCCATTCTTCAGATGATTCCTTGCTTTTAAGAACCTATGCCATACACTCTCTGACCTTTTCTTTCCTTTATTTTTTTAATAAGATATTGAATATAGTTCCTTTTGCTATTCAGTAGAGTCTTGTTATATCTCTGACCTTTTCTTCATGTGACCATCTTGTCATTCCTGGAGTGTTGATTTTTATCCTCTCCTGAGATCATTTTTTGTAGCATAGTCTATTACTTGTTTTCTTCTAAGACTTCTGAAACATCATACTTTTCCTAAGTGGTCTAATACTAAGAGTGAGTTAGTGATGCAGTTCTTCATTTTATTCATAAATGTAATCATTCTAAGGTCACATGATATAAAGGCTTTGGTTCCTAAGTAGAAACTAATGCACTTACAGATCACCCAGCTAGAATTTTTTTAGTCATGTTTGACTGCAGTCTTTCCAAAATTTATTAGGTATTACTTTAATAATATATAAGATATAATTTACCTTCAGATTTAAGCTTCTTGCCACAAATATCAATCACTATGCTGTGTTGAGATAAATATTTCAGTGTCTTAGAAATAAGTAAGTTAAGTGTTAGTCGCTCAGTCATGCCGAACTCTTTGCAACCCCATGGACTACAGCCCACCAGGCTCTTCTGTCCATGAGATTTTCCAGGCGAGGATACTGGAGTGGGTTGCCATTTCCTTCTCCAGGGAATCTTCCCAACCCAGGGATCAAACCCAGGTCTCCTGCACTGCAGGCAGACTCTTTACCGACTGAGCTACAAGGGAAGCCCTAAAAATAAGTAAGAGCTGTTTAAGCCTATTAGTTAAATGGCTCATTCTGAGCTCTTACTGCCACTTTAAAAATAATGTTTTATTC